>JBCEWC010019374.1:0-11449 GCA_038996855.1 Solanum aculeatissimum
CTAAAGAGGGAAGAACTGATCAAGGAAGGCCATTTTGAATTCCTCCTATCCAACCTTCCCATCCATCACCCTCTCCACAAGCCATTGATTATACCACACTTGTGCTACATCCTTGAGTTGGTAAGCCACCAATTTCTCCTTTTCCTCCAAACTCTCACCCATGATTGTTAACACTTTAATGAGCTCATCCACGAACTCTTGGGCATCCTCATCAGCCTTAAAACCATAAAGTTCCGTAGGGTTCATACGAGTGAAGTCCCTCACCCTTGAGGTCGGAGTAGTGACATTGACCGGGTTGACCGGCCGAGCATGGTTGGCCACAACTTGGGCCAACATAGAGACAATGTTTCTGAACTCAGCATGGGACACCTGTTCCTCAACCGGTACCCGAGGAGCTAGTTCCTCAACTTCTGGAGCCTGACGGGGAAGGGGAGCTCTTCTTGGAGGTATTTTCGGAAAGAGTGACAAAATACCAAAGTTTAGAGAGATTCGTCATACAATCTCATGGCACGACACAAGGAAGAAATAAAATGAAGAAATTCCTAAAAATGTCGTCTTAGCCTCTTGGTCATAGACATGGCGCGCATCATACCCATGAACAAGACTCTAATTGACGTGGTATTATGGACTCCGAGGATCGTTAAAAACCGAGGGCTCTGATACCATCTTTGTCATGACCCGGATAGGGGCCTAGATGTGACATGGCGAAGGAAAACCCGAAAGTCCTCGATCAAGCCATCATAGCATCATCACACATATCATCGGTTCGGAAGCGTAAAAGCTAAACACATAGCACATAAACTCTAAGGGAATCAGTGCTTTGGACTCAAGCTATGGGGATGTTGTCGGGAATGGGATAAGTATAAATTCATATAACACGTAGCTATTATCTCTAAGGGGATGGGCAAGGGGAATTCAAGCTATGGGGGTACACCGGGATTATGGGACTTTCCACATAGGCACATAGTCAATTACAACTCCCAACATTCATGTCATAAGCATAATCAAGGCTAATAAGCATAGTATTACATAACCATAGTGTTAAGATAACAAGTCAATGTACAAGAGTCTAGATTGGTCCAACAAGCCTCTACATAGATCAATCGGGGCCTCGACATAGTTTGGGGCTCACCCTCAATACATAAGAAATAGAAAATAACATAATAAAAACTAGATAGATAGACAGTGGCTATTACCCTTGAACAAAAGGGCTCACCACTAGCAAAGTCTTCAACAAGGATAAAACGTCGTCCGATAGAATGTGAAAGTCATCTCCGGTCCATACATGGTTAGAATATATAGACAAGGAATATGGGTTAGCACAATTAAGCACTAAGTATGTGGGCATGCAATGCATATGACAATATAGTATGACCAAGCAACATGACAAGGGGACAAGTGATACGAAAGGACTGCACGTAGCCAAAAAGTACTATATCAATTTTTTATGCCATGATGCATGAGATGCAATCCTATGATCATAATATAGATGGCATGTAACCTCAACCGACAACATGGAAGACCCAAGCAAGCTACTACGAGGATCCGGACTACTTGCCAGGTAGTACCCTAATCACCCTTCGTGAAGGGGAAACAATAAAAATATCCCATCTAGGGAGAATTCCCATGTTGGCACATGGTTTGATGGAAAGGGTGGGGCCCTTGAGGATAGCCCACTTACTACACCAATCCCTCGGTACTAAGTCTCATCCCACGGAAATAAATATATATACATGAAACTTCAAATTGAAAGACTTACATTCGTTTTCAAATCATGTGTCATTAGTCAAAACCAAAACCATTGATCAAATCATGCTTAAGCTTAGGCCAAAGGGCATCAAGAGCTTCCAAAGCATTTTCATAATCATTCCATGTCAATGCAATAAGAGTAGCTCATCTACATAGCTTATCATATCAAGCCTTCAAAATATGTCAAAGTGGTGCAAGTACCTAATATGCTCAAAGAGCCATGACGAAGTGACTATGTGATCACAAGCCTTAACTTATCATTTTAATCAAGAGTTTCATCATAAAAATCTTCAATGCATATGCCATGAATGAGGAACAAGAACATGGGTAATGGAATTCAAACTTAAATTCATAATTTAAAAGGTAATTCAACATAAATCATGAGAAATTCCATATTTAAAGCATAATGTAAATTACCCATGCATAATTGAATCATAAAGGGGCATGCACATTGATCCTTCCATAGTTTTCATGCACATTCATAAAATTCTAGCTTAAATCATGATTAAATCACCTAAAATATACAACACATAACCCCAATCAACTAAATACTTCAAAATGTGAAGAACCCATAGCTTAAAGAAATCTTAAAATCAAAAATCAAAGAGTAGGGTTCTTGGGTCTTCAAGGATGAAAGAAAATCCTTGAATCGAATCCCACACACCTTCAATAGACCAAAGGAATTGAAGAATCAAACAAGCAATGGTTGTCTTCCCCATATTTCTTCAAGCTTCAACAATGGAGTTCAAGAGAATTTAGGATTTTTTAAAGAGTAATGAGGACCCTTAGAATGGATGAAAAGGGGTTAGGGTTAGGTTAAGGGGTTTGGGGGGACCTTAGGATGCCCAAAAGTGGCCTAGGGATTAATTATATTACGAATTAACCATTAATGAAATGGATAATTAACGGTAAAATAGTGCCTCACGGTTGAGCTACAGTGGCCGTCTACTAGCTCAGTGGCCGTACAACTGCTCGTGAGGCAAGCCTTAACCAAATTTTTAATGTGAACTCTCGAAGGACTTTCTGGACCATTTCATGAGGGGGTTCACGGGCTGTGTGGATTCTCACGGACTGTGTACTGGTCCGTGGAGTCACACTTGGCCCAAGAACTAACACCACAGCTTGGCCAAGCCACTTCCTCACTTGACGGTCACCCACACGGACCGTTTGAGGTCTCACGGATCGTGGGGTGGTCCGTGAGACTTCACTTGGTCTATGGGGTGGGTCCTGACCACCCTGACCTCACTGGACCATGGAACGGGCCCCCACACGGACCGTGGACCCTCACACGGTCCTTGGTCCTTGCCTTGAGCCATTTCCAGGCAGTCTGACTATTTTGGTCATAACTTCCTCATACGAACTCCGAATCGAGTGAAACCAGTTGTGTTGCGAAGATAACTCAAAGAGATTCAATTTGATATGTAGTATCCCACATGGTTCAATCCGCATCAAAACGTATGTCTCTTCAAAGTACACTTCCCAAACGACCTCTTTAGGCCACCAAATGATCCATTTTGCGTTCGACCACTTAAACTCAACCCGTGGCTACCAAAAGTTAACCATGACCAATATAACATCATAAAATACCAACCATAAGGAGTTTTGGAAAATGTTCGGGTCGTTACAATGGACTGAAGACAGGTTGGGTGGTAAAGAAGCCTATAAGCTACATCTCCCACTCTATCTAGAATCTCAAAAGGGCCAATAAACATCAGACTGAGTTTGACCTTCCCACCAAACCTCATAACACCCTTCAAGGGTGAGACCTTCAACCATAATTTGTCACCAACAATGAATACCAAAGGCTAAATTTGTCTATCACCGTAGCTCTTTTGAAGACTCTTGGTTGTCACCGACCTACTCAGAATCAACTGTACTTGCTCTAGATTATACTTCAACATATTTGTACCCATGCTCTACACCACTACTAAGTCAAACTATCTGATAGGTGACCTACACTTTTGAACATACAAGGCCTTAAAGGGGGCCATCTGAATACTAGATTGGCAACCGTTGTTGTAAGAAAACTCCGTCAAGGCTAAGTATTGATCCCATCTGGCACTAAAATCAATTACACATGCTCAAAGCATATCCTCTAACACCTGGATGGCTCTACGAGATTGCCCATCTGTCTGAGGGTGAAAAGATATACTCATATCCAAATGGGTACCCAAATTATCATGCCCCAGGATGGTACCCTTGGCGTGACTGGCACTTGATGAACCATTGATGATTCTCCAAGAGAACCACCTAGCCTCATTGTCACATTATACTCATCAATGAAAGAATACACAAAAGAGCTATTGTTTTAGATAAATAAAACTCTATCATAATAACAGTTTCGAATGATCAAGTTTGGAAAATAAATAGCAATTAACAATCTTCTACTCAATATCTATGAAGCCTCTATCTATCAATCTAGATGGTACCATGACAAGCCATGAAAACTTCAACCAAAGAAATCAAAATACTCAAAAAACTAAAAAGGCTCCATCAATTAACAAGGAGGTCTTACCAATCTCAAAGTAAGAAGCTGGACCTAAACGCTGTGCTGGCTGAAGTCCTCTATCACCTGTATCTGCATCATTAATGATACTGTCCAAAATGGACATCAGTACATGAAATATACTAGTATGTAAGAATGGCCAAAGTAAACAAGTAAAGCTTAAACTCAACTCAACTCGGGACTCAACTCATCATCTCATAACTCAACTCAATTGATATTCAAGTTTAAGAATAAATCATGCTTTGAAAATAGACTCAATTTTATGCAACTCAGTTTAAAACATTATATGCTCAATCAAGTTTTTCTTAGGAGTTTCTTTTAACTGACATCTAATCCCACCACCTTTAGTTTGGTGATGCACAACGAAGGCGACATCATTTCAACACCCGTCCTAAACTTGACAAGGTAAAGGATGATCAAACTCTCTCTTGGATCCAAAATAAATGTCCATCTTTTTGGGACATGAGTCGCAAGAGCTAACTGCACGACTATCCTACACTAAGAATGTAGTTTATAGGTTAGAGTATTTATTTACTCACTCCTATATTGGTGTTTAATACTCCTTACAAGACTAAAACATGCTCATGTCAATCAACTCAAAACTCATCTCTTTGGATTACCTCAAATCAACTCAATCACTCAACAACTCAGCCAATTAGTGTAATCAATCAGACATACAATCATGACTCAAACTCAGACTTAAATAGTCATTTAGACTCTACTTAATCATGCTCATCACATAACACAAATAGGACGCTCACTAGATATGTATGTAGATAGATAATAGGCTTCTCATGCTCAGTTAATACTCAAGTTAAGTGATTCAGACAATCAGACTCATCATGTCAACTCAGTCAATATATAGAATCTCATAGAATAATGCAGTTTAGGGCTCATATTGTTAGGTATATAAGACTAGTATCCCAATTTCATATAAATAATAATACAATGAATCAATTTGTTTATATATGTTCATGAGGGCTCAAAATAAATGCAAGTAACTAAAAAATTAGGATCATAGGATTTTCAATACTCAATTCTCATTCACGAATTCAACTCAAGTAGATGGATGGAAGGGAGAATGGACGAACTCAGTCTAACGCTTTAAATAGCCTTAAATACCTGGAATTACGAAGAATGATCAACTCTGGAACAATCCTCAAGCTTGAACTCAAAACCTTTGTTTTTCTCCCTCTTCGATGCTCTCAAGAATTTCTAAGTGTAGAATGAGGGATAATACTCCTAGGGTACTAATAAAGGACCTAAAACATGTTAAAAATATTATAGGTTTTAATTTAAACGGGAAGAAAAGGAAGAAAATACCCCTCTTAAAAATTGCCGAGTGGAAGCATGAGACCCCATCTACAGGCTGTGGATCCACTTATGGACCGTAAGTTACCCCTCATAGATGAAGGTGTACAAAAATTGATTTACTAGAAATCAGACACGAACCACTTTCTACGACTCGTAAAATGAACCATGAGCTGTCTGGTAACTTGTCTTTTCAAGATTCACAATTCTTGGTTTCTAGAACTTCAATCTACGAAACCTATTCCACGGTCTGTAAATGATATGACAGGGTGTCTGGTAACCCATCGTTCAGGACCTAGAAAAATTGATTTTTAAATCATCAACCCATGAAACATATTTTACGGGTCGTAGAATAATCTACGGTCCGTATAATATCCTGTACATAGGCCTCAGACTTAGGAAAATTTACTAAGTCACATGGGCATCTATGAGGCCTCATCTACGATTCGTAGATCACTCCATGGGCTGTACCCTTCATGGTTTCACCCAGTGATTTTTTTAAGTCATTTTCTCAGCTTCTTTTGGGCATTTACAGTAGGCTAGGTGGAATGAAATTGGGGGTGTTATATTATCTCTCCCTTAGAATCATTCATCCTCAAATAAAGAGAAAAATAGAAACTTAGTCAAGGAACGAATCCTATCATAGACTCTAACAATCAAATAATTCACAATTCATTCATGCAAATCAGGCAATCAAGCAAGTAAATAATCAACAAATCATAATCGGACTCTTAGGACTATCGTCACTCAAATTGGGAATATAACGGAACTCGAGGAATAGGAATGAATCATTATCATCAACCCTTTTATCATCAATAGATATGAATAAGTGAGGGTACTTAGACTTCATATCCTCTGCATCTTCCCAAGTAGCTTCTTCTACAAACTAATTTCTCCACAATACTTGACATATGCAATCTCCTTGGTCCTCAATTTACAAATCTGATGATCAAGGATTTGAATGTGGACCTCCTCATAGATTAAGATGTCCTTCACTCCAATACTCTTATAAGTCATAACCAACTGTGGATCTCCCAAATACTTCTTAAGCATGGAAATGTGGAAGACTAGATAGATGACTGCTAACTCAGGTGGCAGTTCTAACTCATAAGCTACGTTTTCCACTCACTTCACAATTTGATAAGGACCAATGTGCCTCAGACTCAACTTACCTTTCTTCCCAAATTGCATCACACCCTTCATGGGCGATACTTTCAAGTACACCCAATCATTGATCTCAGACTCTATGTCTCTTCTCCTAACATCCTTATAGGATTTTTGTCGACTCTTTGCAGTCTTCAATCTTTCTCTTATGATTTTCACCTTTTACATATCTTGGTGAACCAAGTCTAGCCTAATCAACTTTGACTCACCCACCTCGAACCAACCAATTGGTGATCTACATCTCCTCCCATAAAGAGCCTCTTAGAGAGCCATTTAGATGTTCGAATGAAAGTTGTTGTTATTGTAGGTGAACTCAATCAGAGGCAAATGGTCATCGCAATTACCATTAAAGTCAATGACCCAGTCTCTTAACATATCGTCCAAGATTTGAATTATGCGCTTTGCCTGGCCATCAGTATGTGGGTGAATGACAGTGCTAAGGTTCTTCTTCGAACCTAAGACTTTCTGAAAGGACTTCCAGAACTGGATAGTGAACTCAAATAGATAATTAAAACTTTATCAATATAATAGTTTCCAATGATCAATTTTTGAAAATAAATAACAATAAAAAAATCCCCTACTCACATGTCTATGAAGCTTATATCTCTAAGCATATAGATGGTACCATGACAGGCCATGGCTATCCCAATCAAAGAAATAAGTAAAACGTGATCAAATGAGAAATAAACTAGCTCCTCTGAATAGGAAGGAGGACTCGCCAACTCTAAAGATGTACTTCACTGGACCTCAACGATATACGGGTGGTGTCCTCTATCACTTGTATCAGCATCATGAATTGATACACGTCCAAATGAACATAAGTACATGGAATATACTTTTATGTAAAATGACTCAAGAAAAGTAAAGTTCAACTCACTCACCTCAACTCAAATAACTCATAACTCAACTAGATAGATAGATAAATTTAAAATAAGTCATTATTTTAAATATGGACTCAATAGTGTTTAACTCAGTTTTTAATGTTATGCTCAATCAGTGTTTGCTTAGGAGTTTCTCTTACTCGACATCCAATCTCACCAACTTTAGTTTGGTGATGCATAACAAAGGTAACGTCGTTGTCACGCCCGTCCTAAACTTGTCAAAGTAAAAGACGATCAACTCTTTCTCATGGATACACAATAAATGTCCACCTTTTGGGACAAAAGTCACCAAAACGTGTTGTACAACTATCCTACACTAGCAACGTAGTTCTATGGGTTATAGTAGTCATTTACTTGCTCCCATCTCAGTGCTCAATACTCCTTCCAAGTCTAAAACATGTCTGCCTCATCAATTAACTCAAACCCCGATAATACTCATACCAATCAACTCAAATCTTAACCCCCTTGGGTTATCTCAGCTCATCTCACTTCAATTTATCATCAACTCAGTCAATCAAGGAAATCAATCAGACTCAAACTATCATTTGGACTTACTCAATTAGACTCATCATGAATTACAAGCAAAATGCATTAATGGGCATACAATTACATATGATATAATCTTCATGCTCAATTATAATCAATTTACTCAGCTCAGACAATCAAACTCAAATCTCAACTCAGTCCAGGTACAAAATTTAATAAATCATATAATTTAGGATTCATGATAGCAAGTATAAAATTTATATCTCTATTTCATATCATTTGTTGTGCAATAAAACAATTATCTCATACATCATCATAAGAATCTATAATAAATACAGAAAATTCAGTATTAGAAAGATAAGATTTTCAAAACTTAGCTTTTATTCTCAATTTCGACTCAAGTAGATGAAAGGGCGTGTGAATGAACATAGTTCAACACTTTAGGAGGCCTTACATACCTGGAAATAGGAGAAATAATCAAACCTCAGTCGATCCTCGCATTTGTACTCGACACCCTCATTTTCCCTTCCTCTTCATTGCTCTCAAGAAATCTCTATGCGTGAAAGTATGGTAATGATATGCTAGGGTTCTATTTTAGGAGTTATATTATGTCCAAAACATCCAAGGAATTAAGTAAAAAGGGATGGAAACGGACAGAAATACCCTTATTAAAACTTTTATAGAGACCTACAAAACCCCGTCTATGGGGCTTGGATCTTTTTACGGGTCATAGATGGCCTCTTGTAGGTAAAGGGTCCAAAATTTTGAGCTTCCAGAATTTGACATGAAATCTACGAAGAATCCTCTTACGATTCATAGATTAGCATACCAGCCTTCTGATAGCTCATGGTTTCAAGTTTTAGAAATTTATCTTCTTGGAACTTCAACCTACAAAATCAGACTTACGAGCCATAGATGGTTCTACGGGCCATCTGTCAACTTGTATCTCAATATTCTAGGAGGTGGATTTTTATATCCCAATTCACGAAACTTTTTCTACGGGCCATGAAATATCATATGGGCCATATACCTTCTCGTATCTTGGGTTCTCAGACTTACAAAAATTTTCTTGTCACAGGAGTAATCTACGAGACCTCATCTACGGGTTGTAGATTCCTCCATAAGATGTAGATGGTCCTCGTGGTTCTCTTTTAGTGATTTTTTTCTCAGTCATTTTTCGTATTTTCCTCTGGGTCTCCTATCATATTAGGTGGAATGAATTTGAGGGTGTTACAATTGGTTACCAAGCGAACCACTTGACCTGATCACTTCATCAATCATACATCAAAAGACTCAATTCAAGAGTATAAGAAATAATCTAGTGGGATAATAAATAAGCACTAAATGAAATAACAATTTAAACCAATAGTCTAATTTCAAGTTAGTCCACTATCATAAGAATAATTTGACATGAGATAAGTCAAGTAATAAGAACATCAAATCAATCCATGTATAATGTGGACAAAGGTTAGGATTTTTCTATAATTCGAGTAAATTAGGCCATTATTGTTAAGTACACATATTTTCTTGATTGTGTATAGACCAAGAATGAGCTAGAACTTTAGAAAAGGGGAAAGCTCCTGTTCTATAAAGTTCAAAGCTTAAATTGAGATAGGTGATGATTTTATATTCCCATTTGTTTGATATAAGCATGTTAACTAATTGATAGTATTTATAACCTCTCATGATCTAATTGTATACAATGAACCTATTACTTAACTTCGTCAGTTGTGCATTATTCATTGTAGATGTAATTGTGCTTGTGATTGTTGATCAAGTGTCACATTTCAACATATTATTGGATCGATTGTACCTTTCTGTTATATTATTGGAACAAGTGCAACATTTTGATACATAACTTATTTGGATTTAGGTCTCTTGAGAGGACTATTATTGAAAAATGCATTTAAGTGATAATTTGAGACTGGTACATGAGTATTATTATCTCCAATATGTGTATGATTTACTATGCTTTAGTTGCTTGTTTTATAATTTATTTATTGGAGTAGCAATGTGATCCTATCAGTACACTATTTTTATATGTCCTAATACTACATTTGCAAATATCTTTAGGCGATTGTAGAGAGACTCAGTTAGGTGATCGTTGACTTTAAAATCCAAGGGTTAGCTAGCATCTTTCGAGATACCATAAATTCTTTCACAATCTTAGTTCACTTGTTCCGTGGGGGTTGCATCCCCACATGCTTAACACTTAGATAGAGTTTTGGTACAACGACTTTCAGTTTTTTTAAATTATTCACTACTTGACTAAACTTCTAATTGAGTTTATGGGAACTCATCTATTTTTTTTAACTACACTTATTTTCGTAACTTTAAATTTTCTAAATTGTGCTAGTTTGGTTAGTTGGGTTTGAGTATCAGTTCTCCAATCAAAGAGTTAGTGTGGGTGCTACTCATAAACCATTTGGGGTCGTGAAAAATTCAATCAAAATATCTATGAAAATAGTGATTGACCATTTTTCAGTGAAAACTTTTAGAGGTAGTTTGGTAGGGTGTATTAATAAAAATAAGGCATACATTAATTAAGTGTATTAGTAGTACCTTATTTGGTACATTATTTCATGCTATATATAGCTAATGCAAGCATAAGTTATACACTCTATTGGATATTAAGGTTTGTATTACTAATACCATCAATTTCTAGGTATTAGTAATGCAAGAAGATTTAATGCATGTATTAGCATACTGAAAGACCCGATTGCCCCTTAAAATCTTTTTTATATCTTTTTCATCATATTTGTGGAGGATACATTTATAAATAAATAATTAAAAAATCATGCATCACATGCTATTTTTACTACAGGAAATTAAACAGTGCATAAGAAATATCTCATCACAATTAATGCAAGAAGAACTAATACAAGCATTACTAATGCAAGTATTACTTTATTTAGTATTATTTTTATACACCCTAATCTAGTTGTATAGAGATCACATTCTGCATGCATATTCCTAATCTATTTCAGAACATAAAGAACTAATTTATAAAGCCATAGAAAAACTTTCTAATATCAATAAAATATTCTAATTTGTCACTTGTTGTGATGATTTCGCCGTTGCTACCATCTGAGCGATGATGTTGGCATATTGTACAACGGTGTGTTGTGAAGTGTATTGATCAGAGAGGCCGTACTCTTAAAATTTTGGTTCAGTATGCACAAAATGACCTGGTAGCAATATTTTTTCAAGCGCTTCCTTCCATATGTCGAAGAATTCACTCATAAGCTGATGTAATATCTCCCATGAGGAAATTGGAAGATATTCCATCTACAAAGAAACAAACACAAGAAGTAATTATTTTTCAACTAGCCCCATCGAGGTATCAAGTAAA
>JBCEWC010019375.1:0-11449 GCA_038996855.1 Solanum aculeatissimum
CTACTTTGAAAAGCTTACATGGTTTATAAAGAAAAGTATAAATGGGAGTAGACCTTGATGAATCCCGTAGCTAACGGTGGGTTCGTTGGACCTGGTGCACCTTGTATTTTCTGATTACTGATAAAGCCCTCGCTAGTGGGAAGGTAGAACTAACATTCTGTTACCGATATCGCTCGAGTAGGGATTTACTGATATGAGATTCACAGTTACCGTCTATTATTGAAGGAGATAGACATACCGATTATATGCTTTATTCTTGGAAACCTCCCGAATATAAGTATAATCTGATATGAATGTGTTTACTGAGTTATTTTCAAATGGCTATTTTGATTTGCTTATATGAGACAACCAGATTGATTATAGCTATTGATTTTATTGCAAGAACATTTATTACATGATTTTTTTTCTATTGTATTGACATATTTTTTGACTTATCCCTTATTAAAATGATTGTGGTTATTACTATTACTCACTGAGCTAGCGTCTCACTCCTCGCTATTTTTTTTCCTAACAGAGAATACATGTGTTATTGGCGAGGATTTAATTAGCTAAAGGTAGCAAGTTGATTCCAGACTGAGCCCCGCTCTTGTTCGGGGGGGAAACAAACTTATTCTTTTGTTATGGACTTCTTTGAATTCTTAGAGTTGCTCCATAGTCATTCTTTTATTTAGAGTCATGGATATTATTTTATTATTCTAGATATGTGACAAAGTTTAAGTTATTTCTATTGTTGGTGATTGATTAGTATTATGGTGATTATCTTGAAATTAGTAGTTGTGTTGCTGAATTCTGGGACAGGTACCATTCTGGATAGGCCCAAAAACAGAGGAAACTCTGCCAATTTTATGTAGAATTCTAGGAAGGCTTGCTTTGGGATTCTCCCCTTAGCGTCGGTCATGATCCTAAATTGGGTTGTGACAGTCCTCGTCTCCTCCGACATCGTGAGCTCGTTTGGTGTGTCGTTGTTCTCCCAAAATGATTTTGTTTTCCTATATATATGTGTACCTCTGTTCACTGTTAAGGGGGGGGGGGGGGGGGGGGTTGGGAGGAGAAACTTTTCTCTTCCCCAAAACAAAATTCCAAAAACAAAAAAGTTCCACCAAAAATAGCTTAGGATATTTTCTTAGAAATTCAAAGAGAAACAAGAGAATTTTCAGTCATTAAAAGAGGAATTTTTGAAAAAATCTATTTCTTGGTTGCTTCTAGTAAACTGTTGAAGTCCCGTTTGTGGTGCTGAAAGTTCTTTTCCCAGCTTGTTGGCGTTCTCGTTCGCTGCCCGCAAAAGGGTAAAATACCTTCCTAATCTACGTACTATTATAGTTAATTGCTTTTTTGTTTCGCTTCCAGATTCTAAGTTCTTTTGCTACTGATGTGATTTTTTAAAACATTTTCAAGATATTGTGAATTCTGTTATGTTGGCTTAACTATTCTCAAAATCATGTGTTGATTAGATGTTTGTTCTAAAATTGGAAGTTGATTGGCATCTCATGTTTGAAACAACACGCATGGATTTTCTTGTTAACGTCTTGTGACGTTAAGCTTCTCTTAGTTGCTATCGAAATGCTTCATCTTCTGATTCTTCTTAGTCGTTACCCATGTTCACAAGATCAAGCTCTGTTCTTGTGTCGAATCTTGCTTAGTTTGAAGAGTAATGTTTAGACTTGTCCATTTTGATATCTTGTTAAAACTTTGTCTTAGATTAGCTTGGTTTATCACAGATTTTTGTTCGTAGCTAGACATGAAACTAGAAGGATATCAGTAGCCATCTTGGTCTTCTCTCTGTTGCTTGTTAAGTCATACAAATTCATAGTTACTTATGGTATTCGAATCTGTCAAGTAAACTACAAGTTGTGTCTATGTTGCTAAACTTTAAGCCATAATCTGATTTGTGCTCGGTTTAGATAATATGTTTACTACCTGGAATGATTAAACATTTGTTTACTTCAAGTTCACATATTTTTTATGGAAAATCAACTCCTGCTTAGTGTTTGTTCGTTCTTCTTGTAAGGTGTATTTCTGGCTGTAACATACGTGATTCATGGGTCTACCTATGTAAGTGTGTTAAAATGTAGCATTTTCATATCAGAAAGCAAATTCTTGGCTCACTGTTTTGGTTCTCGCTCATATGTTTACTGCATTATTTCTCGAAGTATGATTTTGTTGTGCATTTTAAATATACGAGTACATGTATTGGCGTTATTTCTTATTTTTGGGTTTTAGTTTCTATGATGACTTTAAACCCATAGTTTGTTTCATTTGTGAATAGTTTTTGCCCACAATTTCATCATTTCTCTGATCTCTTTGTTTACTTTTGATGAAGTTGAAGCACAGTTTGCTATAACTCTAATATGGTAGAACTTAATATATTTAATTTAGTCTGCAATAATGGAGTTATGATGTTTTGCACCCACTGCAAGTAGCTTTGCCATGTGCTTTATTCTTTTTACTGAAATAGGAGCGTTGAAAGATGTCTCAACCAATTCCAATTGATATGCAAATGGGTCTTTAAGTAGCTTTGATTCCACAATGGCCTCTCCTCCTCATTTGCATTTTGAATTGAGTCAAAATTCGAGATCGATACTTTCGAGTCTTCCTCATCAGTATGCGGGGTTTGGAAAGCTGTCACGAGTTGAGGAGGCTGATATACAAATTTTGGGGAGTCAAAACAATCCTGTATACACAAATATACAACGCGTATACAGTGGTGTGATACAACAAAATTGGGGGTTAAAAACTCAAATTTCAGCAGTCTTTTTTAGGGGAATGGACAAAAGTCCAAATCTATTAATCTTTTCTTTTGCCTTTATTTATTTATTTACTTCTGTTTATTTGAATACTAACATTTATTTATTTAATTTAACTTAATTAAATTCCCAAAGACAAATCGTTTCATGTTAATTTATGTTTTATTCTTATTATTATTATCGTTATTATTTTATATAGTTTAGTCATTTTGACAAATTTAGCCGCTTACATTATTTAAAGAGGTCAAGTTATCAATTTCTTTTCAAAAAATAAAATAATAATTTTGCTTTTAATCATTTTCAAATTGAATCCATTTAGATTTTACACTCTCTTAATTGGTTTAAAGGATTTAGGTTATTTATTTTTTCCTTTGAAAAATAATTTATTATTTTAAAAGTCTTTTCTAACTTTTTTTCGTAAACTTTGCTCATTTAAAATGTTTCATTTATTTTCTTGAAATAAATTTGAATACTTCATTAATTAACAGTCATTTTTTTTTTGTAGAATTTAGAATTTTAGAAAGTTCAAATTATTTATATTTTAGTTTTGAATCTTTTTTTTTTAAAAGTTAGTCAAATTTTCAAATGGTTGGTCAACGACGCGTTAGCGGTCACTTTGAATGCTAATACCTTCTCAAATTAGAACTTTTACCCATTTTCTCTAAATTTTAGGACTTTTCTGTTAGAGTCTTAAAATTTTTATAAGTATTCTTAATTTCCTTAAAAAATTAAGTGGCGACTCTTATTTTTATTTCCTGAAAAAATTGATTTTCTCTTAAATTAATTAAGTTTAAATTGATTTTTCCCTGAAAAGTCATTTTTAGGATTAACAAGAGTCAATCAAACATTTTAAATTTTTGGTTAAATTATTAAGTGTTGTAAATGGGTCTCAATTCTTATGGTATGCAAAAGATGAATTTTTATAGTGCAATTTTCATAAACAGTCACCCAGTGAAACATAATAGACAAAAATAACTATAGTTTCTAAAATTACGCTTCATAACTTTGGTCATGAAAATTATTTTGTATAAATTGGGTATCCACAAAGATATTATACAAAATAAATTGACACCTTTAACTGTTGATTTGCTACAATTTTGCTGATTATTAAGGAAACAAATCCTTAATTTATTAAAGGTGAATGTAATCAGATTATCTTACAGTCTTACCTAATATGACTCTTTCTACCAAAAAAATACCATAGTTGTCTGGTTTATGCTAAATCGAAAAGAAAAGTGCAACATTTTCTGCGTTATTATACGAAACTCTGGTGAGAAAAAAATTGTGATTTCATCGGAATACGTTTATTCATTCTGAATTGAATATTATACGAACTATTGATGTTATTCAAGTCAATAAATTTTAGTATTTTTGTTTTGCAAAATTTTAGCAGTCGTTCTTTTATGTTTTTTAGCGCGAATTTTTTTTCTTATAACAAACTGTGTGATTTTTACGTTATACATAATCGATTGGCGTTCTCATTTACATGTATATGATTGTTAGCTTACATAGTTTTTGAGATAGATCTGAAGCATAAGAATATGAACAGGTGAAATTTATTGGATGATTGCACAAAAAAAGTTATGTTTAGTTTGTATAAATAATATATCTGCTTAGATCCAGTTTTGTTAGTTTGTTTTATTTGTTCACATACACATGTAGTTGTATAAAATTGTTATTTTAATAGTTATGATTATATACGTGTGTCTTTTGTATTTAGCAAAATATTTTATAGCATTGTTGTTAAATTTTGCTGAAATAATTTGTATATATATAAGTATATGGATTGATGGTAAAGATTATAATTATTTGTGTGGATGTATAATTTTGCTAGTTGTATCTGTATAAATTAAAAAAAAAATTATTGTTCAAAAATATATTTTTGTTATATATAGTCTAATTGTATATAATCGCAATTAAATTGTATATAATCACTAGTAAAAATAAATGTATACTAATTACAATTAAAATCAACAGTTGTATACAAATGCAAGAACATATGGAAAAATTGTATATAATTCACAATTAAAACTAACATATTTATACAAAAACAAGAATAGGTGGAAAAGTTGTATATAATAACAATTAAAATGTATACAATCACAAGCTTAAAATGCCAAAAATAATTGTATACTAATCAAATTTAAAATCAACAGTTGTATACATATACAAGATCATGAACACAACAACTTTTTTTGTATTCACCACATCATGCACTTATATTTCAAAAAATATTTTGATATAAAAATTCATTTATACAAAAAATATATGAGATATCATCAGTTCATAGTTTCTTGGATTATACTCTACTTCACTATTCAGGAATTAAATTAATATAAATATATAAATAAAGTTGTAACAATCGAAACTTTTTCATGATGAAATCACAGATGTATGATATTTAAAAAAATGAAGAATCAATCATCAGTTGGAGCACGTGAGTCTTATTACTTCAGGACTGTTAACAATACCTCTGGACTCTTGGGAGTACTTGTTACTCCATGAAGATCTGGTTCCATATCATGAATAACATGAAGATCTGACAAAAGCAACTAGGATTTGTAAAAAGGAAGATTGTATAAGGAAGACAATAACTAAATTTTTAAGAAAAATAAAAATAAAAAATCGCCAAAAAATTAAAATTTGAAATTGAGGATACACTATTTTGGAGGGAGTTTGAAAAAGAATTTGAAATCAGTAACCTATGGAGATAATGATATCTTAAACGATTGTTGGAGATAAATTATGGGATGTTTATGGAAAGAGAATCTGATTTTCTGTATAGAATGAGAGAAAAAGTAATATTGGAAGATGAAGAGGTTTATACAGAAAGATCAGTGGTCCCGCAAATTCTTCTAGCAATATTTATTAAACGTTAGTTATGAAGGTAGTAATATAAAACTATAGCTTAATTTTGTTATTTAGTATTAAATGTTTGCTCAACTACGTAAATTTCACATTTTTATAACCAACTTACTGTTGAAACTTAATAGGTCAAAATAGCTATATTTTAGCTAATTACATTTCATAACTATAATCATGACTCATTATTTGTATTTTTCGACTACATGAAATCAGTTTATACAAATTCTATACAAAAGCAATTAATGAAAGATTGTAATTTCAATCTTTTTAAATGGAAACAATCCCTTAATTTATGATTGTTATATTTTATTAGAAATCCTTTCCTAAAGTGACCCTCTCAAAATAAAAAATATAATTCTCACTGGTTTGTCAAAAATTGCCCCAAAAAATTAATTTCAATTCCCACAAAGTATAGAAAATGTGTAAGAAATTCAATTAATTTATTTTGTTGTTGTTACATATTAATTTGATTCAATTGTATATTGCCAAAATCAAATATCTGAGTTTTTATTAATCGAAATTTGAATTTTCAATGATGAACTCTTTTCATTTTTTTGTTTAAATCGACGAAGAACTATCACTTATGTATAATAATGTTTGTATGCGTTGTATATGTTTTCAGACTGCTCATTGTGTAGTTCAATGTCTCATTTAAATTTGTATTTACTGTAATATGCAAAAATTTATACGGTACAGTTAAAACGAATCGATTATATAAAAAATATTGTATTTATTTGTATCAATTTGTTTGTTGAGTTTGTGTTGATTGTAATTTCTAGAATTTTACATGAGTCAATTTAATGGATATAGATTGTTAATAATATTTGTATCTGTATAATGAATTTGTTTGTCGAGTTTTTAACAAATTGATTTGCAAAAAGCTACTGAAAATCACTATAAATTCATTGTTGGTATATTTAATTATGTTATGTATATGTTTATTTGAATGTTGAGTTCATAAGCAATCTAATTATATGTTGTATAATTATATTTTTATTTATATTTATGAATAATTGTATAGGTATTGGTCTAGTTATAGGTTGTATAATTATATTTATATTTGCATTTATAAATAATTGTATCTTTTTCAATAATTAATTTATGTATATATAGCATCCATTATATTAACATTTATATATCATTATATATGAAGGATACTCTTTGAGGATAAATTCAGCTCCCTATATATACAAAGTTGTTAACAAAACAACTTAATAAACTTGTATAACCAAGGATATACAAAATTTGAGAAATCATTAATATGTATAAAATTATTGTATATACAGAGGTTGTAAATAAATTTGTATTCATTTATACAAAGTATACAAAAATATAAATTAGAATATACAATTACTCAAATTATAAAAAATAATTAAATGTATACAACTAATGAAATTATATTTTTTTTTAAACACAGAAATTATATATTTTTAGTACAAGTAAAGTCTCATATACAACTATTTCAAAAAATATATAGAACATACAATAAAAATTGACTTATACAAAGTATCTTCTCTTCTTCAATCTTATCTTTGTCCAATTTGTCAAAATCAGATACATTATTTTTTGCTAATTCATTGCTACTAGAAGAATCTTGTCTTTGTCCAATTTGCCATAATCAGACACATCATTTTTTTCTGATTCATTGTTACTAGAAGTAATTTTTTTTTTTTTTTTTTTTTTTGTAAACTTAGCAATTCAATAGAACAATCTTTCTTTCGTTCATCATTTTTTCCATTGCTATCTTTTAAACTCATTTTCAGGAATTTTTGTTGCATTTTGATTAGATCATTTCAGTGCGTAGATCTACACTCTTCAAAAGCCCTAAATTTGGCAAGAAATCTTGTAATACCCTTGAGTTAGACCCAATGAAAAAGATGATAAGTCTTCAACAATTCTATTATGCAATTATATACCTCTAGTTATCATTTTAGACGGTGTTTCTTTAACCATAATCTCAATGTAGCTACTAAAAAAAATGAAAATAGTGAAGATGGCAAATGATGAAAAACTAAAACCAATGAAAACTAAAATTTTGAAAAATATTTCAAAATCGTCGTAATAAAATTGTTGAAATTGAGGATGATCTTCTTAGATGGTGTTTCTTCAACCATAATATTTATGTATCTACTGAAGAAAAAAAAGGGTGAAAATGACAGATGAACAAAAACTAAAACCTATGGAAACTAAATTTTAGAGGATGCACATTTTGAAGGAATGAAATCTTTAAAGTTGGAAATTTTAGAAATCAATGATTTGGTTGAGTGATTTTAGGAGTTGTAAAAGAAATAGAAATGAAAAAAATGAATATAAGAGAGAAAAAATAAAAAATGAAAAGACAAAGTGCGTTATACATATTTAGCGTGTGACCCACGAATGGATATGACCAAATTCATTAAACATTAGCTGTGAATTGTAATTATAGTAAACTATAGCTATATTAATTAATTTACTAATATATATTTGCTTATCTGCATGATTTTTTCTATGAAAAAAATGAAGAAAAATGAAATAATCAAGTTGGCCCAAATTTTATTGCTAAAAATGAAGCAAAATGAAGAAGTTGCTATTGAGGTTCAAATCTGCGACATCTAGTAAGTAATATCATACTCCAACCACCAAGCCAAGTAGTTGTTTGTTACTTCTATGGGAAACACACAACTTAAGTAGGTGTATTGATTGTTAATATTTAATATTATTAAAATGATGATATCTTAATTGAAGAAAAATGATAAAAAAATAAATGATTTTGATAGTAAAATCTTCGGCTTGGTTTGGTTAGTTTGTAATTTTTTTTAGTAAAATCAAAATCAAACCAAATAATATTGGTTTTGATAAATTTAAAATCAAACCCAATCAAATCAAATCAAACCAAATATCAATTCTTTTAATAAATTTGGTTTAGATTGCAGTCCGATTTGATTTTAACCATAACCACGAACACCCCTATCTATATTGCATGCAAAATTTATTTTAATACATAAAGCAATATAATTATATTGCATATATACATATTCTTTTTTAATACATAGTGCATTTTTGTGACACCCCATAACTCTATTCTTACATGTATTTATGTTTCAAACCTCATTCTTACATACAGAAAGTGTATTAGGGAGAAACCTCTAGTACTTAACCCGAGTTCAAAACTTTTCTATAAATTGAGTTTCTAGTATTAAATTATGCAAGGGTCAATTTTAAATGACCACAACTCTTAGCACCCAGTGAATTAGATGTCATATGACCTACCAAATGAAAGTTCTTTGAATTAGTTTTCCAACGCAATTGATTTCACCTCATTTGGAGTTCAGCGTCAAAAGTTATGATTATTTTACTATAGACTGCCAGAGCAAGGGTGTACCTATGAGATGACTTATGGCCCGTGGATTGAAGTACGGTCCGTCTGGTATCTCATGGTAAAAATTTCTGAAAATTTATTTTTTGGTTTCAGATTTGACGGACCCATCTATAGGTCGTAGATTGGGCTTGTGGAATCAATCTAGAGACCTCAAATTTTGCCCAAAAATTTATGGAACGGTCTCTACGGGCCGTGGAAGTTTCTACGGGCTGAAAGTGTGCCCGTGGATGACTTTTGACAGCTTTTTAAGAAAGGTTATTTTGGTCTTTTCTACCCCTTTCAAAGCCTAAACTTGACGTTTTTACATCTAAATAAAGCCCTAAACATGTCAGTTCACCCTTTCTACGCTAAATCACATCCTCCAACTTAGAGCAAGGTTTCAAGGGAGAAAAAGGCTAGGATTTGAAGCGAAAACTTGAGAATTCTTCCAAGTTGTTCCAATACTCAAATTTTCAAGTATGTAAGGTTAACCAAAACATGAATTATGCTCTTCCATGTGCCCCATAACCTGAATTGATGGAGTTGAAAATGAATTGAGTCTCCCATGACTGTTTCTTGAAGGTTTTCCTTAAATCAGGATGTATATCTATGTAATCTTGCATGGAATTACTGTTTTATGAATTAAATACTTGAAATTAACTGATTTTACTTCATATATGAACCCAAGAATGAATTCTTGTTATTTTTGCATATTACACTTAAATAGGCATGTATGAGTATAAAATGAACCTAAAGAGTCTGTAGAATTCCTGAATGTTTTTAATTATGAGTTAGAATGATGCATGATTGAGTTTTTATGAGTCAAGAGTTGAACCTTAACAGAATGTAACCAAAGAGTTGATGGTTAATGTGATGAATTGAGTTGACAAATATCCAATGAGACTAGTTGAAAGAGTTAACCATAGGTTTGATGTCTTACGAGCATGCTGAGTCTTGGGAGGAGCATTTGAGAACCGAATAGAGTAAGAGTAAGTCCAACTCGAACTCAATAACTACGTGGTCAGCGTAGGAGAAGATTAAACCGTAAAAATGGACGTTTCCCTAGTGTCTCAAAAAGAGGACTTGATGTTATTATTGTGGATCCACTGATGGGATATCCTTTACTCTAGAAGGTATCAGATGGATATGGCAACATCGCTTCATTGTATCATCACCGACTCATAGGTGATGATTGTCGGTTAGAGAAACTCCCAAATAAGCCTTGATATACTCTGAGTGGATTGGATTAGATAGTATGTGAGTGGTCATTGTCTAAACTGTATTCTTACTTTGGACTCTTGACTTGATGATTGAGTTCCCTACTTCTTAAGTTGAACTATTTTGAGTTGATGTTATTCTACCTTTATATGTTTTATTCTGTCATTTTACAGCTGATTGGTGAGTCCTCCTCTGCTTTCGGAGGATATCATGTTTCTTTTTTAGCTTTGAGTTTAGGCTTATTTTATTTTGAGGTAGTCATAGGTCTGTCATTGACACCATTTAGTCAGATGTTTAAAGGCTTCATAGACTTGACTGTTGAGTTGTGACTGGATGTTATCTTGGGTAGTTTTCTTTCACACTACTCTTACTTAGTTGATGGATAGACTGTTTGACCTTTGATTATCATTTTTATCATTGCATTCCTTTAAGTATTTCTTATTCATTGATGTCTTCCGCTATTAGAATGTGATTGAACGAATGTGATGAGGCCGAGTAGTTCGCTTGGAGGCTAACAATAGTCTCTGAGTGTCCACCACGCCAATGGTACTCTCCTGGGGCGTGATAATTTTTTTGTATCAAAACAAATATAATATATTTTGATACATATATAATTCACTTTGAAACATAGTACAAAGGCTATAAATAATTTTTTAAAATATAATATATCTAAGTAATAAATAAAATATATACTTAAAAACAATAAATATTTTATTAAAAAAACTCAATATCTCAATTTTTAAATTTCAAATTTAAACCTATTTTGAAAAGAATTGAATATTAAATAGTTGAAATTTAAATAATAATTAAAAAAAAAAAAAACATATCAAACTTTGACATGTACTTCAAACAAATGGACACAAGTTAAATGGCTACCACACATTTAGCCCTGGTAATAGCCAAGAAGCCCAAAGAGTAATGAAATCTGGCTTTCTCGATTTTTGGCTTACAATGAAATCTGGCTTTCTTCTTCTTCTCCTCTTCGTATTCTCTTATTTTTTCTTATTTAATAACCAGCTAAGTTGAGATGACTATAACATATCTGCTTAATTTTATGGTTGCTATTAAAGTGTATATTTAATTTTTCTATGTCGTTTTTATTAATTATTATTTAATTATTTTCTTAATCAACTTTAACTATGAAATTACAATATTACAGGATAATTTTTTTTATTACAAAGTCTTTTAATGAAGAATAAGAAATTCAGTCAACATTTCTAAGGATCTTCATATTTTTAAAGTAATATTAATTTAGTATATGTGTATTGCATGTGTATCATGCGTC
>JBCEWC010019376.1:0-11449 GCA_038996855.1 Solanum aculeatissimum
ATGAGTGTAATGATGCTATGATGGCTTGATCGAGGGTCTTCGGGTCCTCTTTCGCCATGTCACATCTAGGCCCCTATATGGGTCGTGACAGCCCCCATAAGGAATCAGGTAGGAACATATAGTTTTTTAACACTCATGTAACTGAACTTAGAATATAATTCCAAGTGCCTACATACCTCAATGAAAAGGATCAAGTCACAACGTAGTTTTGGGAGAGTGTATTGTTTTTGTCCTAATTTTTGCGTAGGCCACCTCTTTCTAGGTTTTTTACCTAGCGAACATTTTTTAAGGGGTTCCATATACAGTTTA
This sequence comes from Solanum aculeatissimum, assembly GCA_038996855.1. Lineage (NCBI taxonomy): Eukaryota > Viridiplantae > Streptophyta > Magnoliopsida > Solanales > Solanaceae > Solanum > Solanum aculeatissimum. Next base: position 310 of record JBCEWC010019376.1, read on the forward strand.
TACTCTTGCGGGCCAGAACTATCATGTAATTTTATACTCGTACTTCAAGGAGCATCATTTTTCTTAAGGACAGTACCTCTTAAGAAATTTTGCATTTATATGACCGATCCTTATGCCATCTGCATTGACAAGCTTGTAAGCACTATTTGAGTATACCTCTTGCACCACATATGGTCCATTCCACTTTGAGATAAATTTGCCGCCGGACTTACATGAAGTGATAATGGGCTTTCTCAGCGCAAGGACTTGGTCTCCAATTTGAAAATACATTGAACGAACCTTTTTGTTAAAAGAACGAGATAAACGAGCTTGATAATATTCAAGGTTTTGTTGGGCTTTTAATCTCTTTTTATCAAGTGCTTTTAATTCAGCAAGACGTAGTCGGGTATTTTCTTCTTCAGTGAGCCTTTCTTGGATAGACAGTCTCAAGGAAGGTATTTGATACTTGAGTGGCAACACTGCTTCAACTCCAAAAGCATGGGTTGCTTGAGTTTGTGTATAGTATCGTGGAATGCCAAATATATAGACAATGTTCACTCGAATGAGGTTTGCAACATTATCCTTTTTCATTTATTTAAGAGCTACAATTTCGGCCTATTTATAGAAGTAATCCATCACAGCCAATGTATAAATGCCCACTAGAAGATTTTGGTAGTAGTCCAACAATATCTAATCCCCAAGCATCTAATGACTAAGATGCGATAGTTGGGTGCAAAATTTTGGGCGGTTGATGTATGAAATTGTCAAGCTTTGCACCTCCGAGTATAGTCTAGGCAATCTTTCACCATGGTTGACCAATAATATCCTATTCTTTTTATGTGAAAGTGCAGATTTGGTCTGGACTGATGTGATCCACATACCCCTGAATGTGTCTTTTGCAAAGCTTAGGCTGCTTCTTCCTCCCCCAAATATCACAAGAACATTCTCTCAAATGATCTCCTATACAATATGTCATTGTAGTAGAGAAAGCGAGGTGCTCGATGACGAATGTCAGTCCTTCTTCTTGTATCTTCTAGGAGTATCTCATAACACAAATAGTCAATAATAACTTGTCGCCAATCATATTTATCAACCTCAACTATAGCAATGAGATGCTCTATTTGATATTCATCTTCTTTTGGTAATATCCCCTGTTTTTGATAGATAGTAACTTGTGTCTGCTCTGGGAGAGTTAAAGTTGATGCTAAAGCAGCCAAGGTATCAACTCTTTTATTTTCATTCCTTGGTAAATGTTGTAGCATATTTTCGATCCATCCAATCAACTTCTGGGCATAACAGTGATAGGGACGAAGTTCAGGCTTCTTGACCTCATAGCTTCCCAACAGTTGTTTGATCACCAATTGAGAGTCACCAAAGACTTGAAATTATAATTTCTTCATGTCAACAACCATTTTGAGTCCAAGTATTAATGCTTGATACTTTGTGAAATTATTGGATAAACACTATTTCAAAGTAAAATAGAATGGTAGGACCTTCCCTTGCGAAGTGATAAACACTACACCTGCACCAGCTCCACCATGATGCGTAACCCCATCAAAGTACATTTTCTAAGGAGGTTGAATTTTGATGGCTAATACATTTTTGTTGGGAAGCTCATCAGTCAATTCCCAATCGTTTGGTATAGGATGGTCTGCCAAAAGGTTTGCTAATACTTGTCCCTTCATAGCCTTTTGAGGGATGTACATAATCTCAAATGATTGGAACTAAATATTCCACCTTGCTAGTCGATCACTAAGAACTAGTTTTGACATAACAAATTTTATGGGATTTGCTCTGGAAATAAGATGGACGACATGAGCTTGAAAATAGTGCTTCATTTTCTAAATAAAAAAGACTAGCACCAAACACAACTTCTCGATTGGTAATAATTTAGCTCATTTGGTGTCATCATTCTGCTCAAGTAATAAAGGGAGTTTTCTTTGCCTTCACTATTGTCTTGAGCTAGTAAGGCTCCTACAACCCTTTCTTGTGTCACAATATAAAGTATCAATGGCTTTCCATGTATAGGAACTGCTAGAACTAGAGGTTTTTGCCAAATGCACTTTGATGCTTTCAAAGGCTTTACTGCATGTTTGATCCAACTTGAAAGGAACACCTTTTTTCAGGAGATGACTTAATGGTTGGTATCTTACAGCTAGATTCAAGATGAATCTCCTCAAGTAGGCTAACCTTCCCTGAAGGCTTTTCAACTCATGAATGTTTCGAGGCTCGGGCATCTTTAAAATTGCTTCAACTTTGGCTTGATCAATCTCAATTTCTTGATGTCTCACAATGAAGTCAAGAAACTTTCCTGAAGTAAACCCAAAGGCACATTTTAATGGATTCATCCTCAGTTGATACATTCAAAACAACTCAAACACCATTCTCAAGTCTTTTAAATGGTCGCTCCTCTTTTTCGACTTCACCACCAAGTCATCAACATAACATTCAATATATTTTTGGAGTAAGTCATCAAATATATTTTGCATAGCCCTTTGATATATGGCACCAAAATTCTTTAAATCAAAAGGCATTACCTTTCAGAAATAAATACCTTTAGGTGTGCGAAATGCTGTGAGTTCTTCATCTTTTGGTGACATTATGATTTGGTTATAGCAAGAAGAACCATCCATGAATGACATTGCCTCATATACAATCATAACATCAAGCACTAGATCTGGAATGGGCAGCGGGAACTCATCTTTAGGGCATGCATTATTGAGGTCTCTAAAGTCAACACAAACTCAAATTTTTCCGTTCTTCTTCCTTATGGGAATAATACTTAAAATCCATGTAGGATATTTAACTTCACGAATGAATCCTGTCTTGATGAGTTTGTTAACCTCTTTCTTGATTAATGGAACTAAGTTTGGCTTGAAACGTCTCTGAGCCTGCTTGACAAGATGAGCACCGTACTTGACTGTCAATCGATGAACCACTATTTTAGTGTTTAAGACAAATAATTCATTGTAGCTCCATGTGAAGACATCCCTATATTCTTTGAGTATATTCATATAAGTCATTTATTCATTAACTTATACAAAAGCATTCAAGTAAGTTAGCCTTAGGTAAACATCAATGCCAAGGTTAACTTTCTTTAAGGTATCTGTCATAGTCTTCACTCCTTCTTCAAATTCTAGTGGGGTCTCTCTAGCCTCCTCCTCTTCCTGTGGATCATTATCATTGATAGATATACGATAACACCAAGCAATACCTCTCAAATCTTCATCAAATTTTAGTTGATATGAGACATCATTATGAATCTAAGCTGTAACATGACATGAGGAGCCTACGGTTTCTTCATCTTCCTCACGCTCTTTAGTCTAAACCACAGTGTAAGCCTTTGCCTTTAGCACCTCTTTACAAGAAACTATGAGTTCCACTCGTCGCTTCATTCTAGAAGGAATTAAACTTTTGAAATCCTTTCAGATTATAGGTGAAGCACGTGTCATTACTCATAGGTAACTTCTCCAATGATTGTTATTTTTCTTCTTTAATGGATCCAACCTCTCGAAGATAGAAGTTCTCCCAGTAGACTGTCCAAGTTGATCAAAGACAAAAGGTCTTTTATTAGAAGATGCACACTTATCTTCTACAGTGATGTAGTTATTTCTTGCCCTTCTTATGGAGATGCGAACCAATGGTGGTTGGCTATAGCCTAAGCCTTCTCGTGCTTGCCTGGTTATGCCTTATGATGGGGGTTTCCCGAGCCTAGATGGCTCATTAGGGTTGTACCCAACCTTTGCAAATAACTTGTAAGAATTTGGATCAATGCTTTCCGTACGTTCTATAGGGAGAGACATATCTTGTGGTGGATCTTGATCCACAAAACTTCCCAACAGCTTTGAAGACAAGTTTATTGCATCAATCCATTTGATAGGAAGAGTCAACCCTCCTAATATATTCCCTTGTATACTAGATGATTGGACCTTCTCTTTCTTAGCCTTTGGGATATAACGGAGTATAAAGGCTGGCTTTCTCTTTGAGGGCATAGTCTTTCTTTTATTTCGACAAGAACTAGGCTCCTAGATATCGACTTTTGCCCTTTTAGCAGCCACATCAGTTGGCTCGCCTTTAAGCTTATCAGATTTGGTTGGTTTGACGCCCTCAAGATTTGCCTCTTTTACAACATAACTCTTCAAATAGAACTTTGCATCAACAAAATATGACTCAACTTCAGTGAAAGGGTTATTGTCAACAACTATTTTCTTTTCAATTCCATCATCGAGGTATTTCAAACATTGATAGTAAGAAGATGAGATGATTTTGTTGTCGTGCACCCAATGCCTTCCAAGAAATATATTATATGAAGTCTTTGCATCAATCATATGCATCCATGCACTTGATCGCAAATCGTCCATATGAATTTTCAACTTAATAGAGTCTATAGACCTCTGCCCCCTTGATTTAATTCTTGTATCAACAAACGACTTTTGCTAAGTTCTTCAGTTGTGATGCCAAGCTCTTTCAACGTGTGGATGGGTAGAATATTGACCCCAGACCCTTCATCTATCAAGATTCTATTTATCTTCTTCTCTAGCACATGACCCATCATATACAAAGGATGATTGTGTAGAGTTTCACCAAATAGAAGATCATCGTATTTAAATTTGATCTTTGTATCACATGCATATACTTCTTGAAGAAGGGGTTTCATAGACTTTTTAGAAGATGAGGGGGATGCTTTCAATAGGATTTTACCCATTGCTCCTTCCTTGTCAATATGAGACATCTTTGGTGAGATTTCACTTGTTGTTTCTTTTTTGTTAGCAAGAGACATCTTTGATGAAGTATCATTCATTACTTCTCCCTTTCTAGTACCGAAACATGATGCCTCAATATTGTCTTGAGTATCCTCCATGCAGAACCAACTTGGCAAGAATTCCCCCAAAGTCACTGGACGTCCCTGTTTCTGGTAGTGATGTGTTTCTACCTTTGACTTCTTTGGACGTTCGATCGACTTTTTCTTCTTTGATCTCTTTATTATCCTTTGTCTGATTGGTTGCTCAAATGATTCTTTTCGTGGACTAGTCTTGTTGCATCTCCACCTAGTTATGATAATCCAACCTTCATCATTATCTATATCAATTTAGGTTTTCTTTCTATAATGACTTTTTTTCTTCAGATGCACATATTTGGATTGTGTCAAGTGAGCCGAATATGATAGAAATTTGATAAGAGCTCTCCTTTCCTTCATCAAGTACAATCTTCTTTTCATTAGCCAAATTCATAACTTTATCCTTGAAGATAAAATAATTTTCAAAAAGGTGACCTACATATCTACGATACTTGCAATAATTTGGGTCATCAGTCTTCCTAGCTTCATTGGGCCATTTCATCTCTGGCAACTCAATGAGATCTAGCTCAACCAATTCATCAAAAATTTCAGGAACATCAGAATCCAGAAAAAAGGTATTCCTTTTCTTGCATCTCCTTCAAGGTCAACTTTTGATTTGAATACTCTTGAAAAGTCATTTTTACACTCTGCTTCTTACTTTTTTTTTATAGTAAACTTCATAGATACCACATTGAAATTCATGGATTCTTTATTGTCATTCCTGGGCATAAATTTGCTCCATTTCTTGGGTTCCTATTTTTCTTTCCCTTTGCGAGGGTCATGAATAGGCATCCCATCCTTTCCAATAGAATACATGCTTAACTCCATATCATGTGCACGAGTATCTAGATCTTCAAAAGACTTAGGCTTGATCCCTTGTAAGATGTAGAGAAGTCCCCAGTGTATCCCTTGGATACACATTTCTATGACAGAAGCTTCACTAAGCCTACCTTTACAATTTTAACTCACGTTTCTCCATTAATTTATGAAATCAATGACTGGTTCATCCTTTCTCTGGTGAGTATTTGTGAGCTCTACCATGCTCACAGTACATCTTGTGTTGTAGAAGAGATTAAGAAACTCATATTCTAGTTACTCCCAACTATTAATAGAATTAGGCTCAAGATCAGTGTACCAGTCAAGTACGTTTCCCTTTAAGGAGTGGATGGACGGCTTGACAAGATAGTCTCCATAGGTTCAAGCATTGTTAGTTGTCACTACAAAGAGCACAATATATTGCTTTGGATTTCCTTTGCTCTCAAACTATTAGAACTTAGGAGGTTGATAACTGGCAAACATTTTGAGATTATCAATCCTTGCAGTGTAAGACTTAGCATACATGTGTGAAGACTTGGCGGAGACCTCATAATATCCTTGATAGTCCTTTCAATGAACTCTTTCAATCAATCAAGTAGGATCATCCCCTCAGAAGAGACTGATATCTCCTTGATAGGTGATGCTTGCTTCATAGGATTTTTTGTCTCTTGAACTTCAATGCTCTTTCTAGGCGCATGGTTAGATTCTCCATATAGTAAACCATCCATCCTATCCATCAACTTGTCGATGCAAGATTCTTGACTTTGCACATGCTTGGTCAATCCTTCAATCATTTTTGCTAAATTCGTAAGTTGCTCCTCCATAGATGAAGTATCAGTTACCATTTCTTGCATTACCATTGGTGATGTCGGGGAGTTACATGGAATTTTATAAAATTTAATATTTGAAGGGCTCACATCACACGAGTTGAAGACTGCTTCCTTCATTCGCAATACTGCTTCATTCGCAATACTGCTTCCTTCATTCGCAACATTTGTGGAGGACCTTACTCCTTTCAGAGTTGAAGACCCAAAAATAGGAATTGATGTGGATGATACATGAAGTGTTTGTTATCCTAGCATGGTAGCCTTTCTCCTCGTAATGACTCCAAAACTCCCAAAGGTAACACCAAGAATTCCCTCCACTTTAGCAGAGAACTTAGAGTCAACAACCTTGGAGAATATTGATTGTGAGTACTTATTGGAAGCCATTCAAATGTTCTTTGAAACTTGAAAAGTTGAGATCAGAGGTAGATATTGTTCCACTAGGCGTGCTAGAATTTGTAGACGATAAAATTCGCGTCAAGAAAATAATAATCAAGAATGAAAATATCGCAAATAATTTGTAGTGTTTGATTTCAATATGTGATGTTACAATCTCTATAAATTCTATTATTCACCTTTTTAAGTGTAAATTCAAGTGCGCTTGAGGTTTATCTTGAATTTGAAATTTGTTCTTGAACTAGAGCTCAAAATTTGAATTTGTTCTTGATCTTGTACTTGAAACTTGATTTTGTTCTTGAGTTTGATCTCGAGTTCAAGAGCTTTTAAGCTTGTTCTTGAATTTGAATAATTGAATTCTTAAAATTGTAGAGAAATTTATGGCATTTGATCCACGAGCTCTCTCTAACTTCTTGTTAGAATTCTTCCTTTTTCTTTCGATTATGAAGACCCCTATTTATAGTTGTAGAATAGAGGAATTATCATAGGAATAACTTTCCTTCAACCAATCAGATTTAAGTGACATAACATATTGGACTTTAATGAAATGAGCCTGTCATTTTGACACATAACATGATCTTATTGGCTTCTTTGTGTGACTTGGCATGCCACATCATTTGACACGTGGCGCCTAGATGGACACTTCTTTGTTTGACTTGGTGTGCCACATCATTTGACATGTGGCACCAAGATGGGTCTCTTGGATGAAATAATATTGGGCTTATTAATTTGGACTCTTTTATTGTAGCCCAAATCAATTAACATGAGTTTTAATTAAATTTGTATTTATTGGAGTTAAACTATTAATCCAATTATATTAATCCATTACATTTATTTGGACCAATATATTCATAAATTTAATATTATTTGAATCATTTCAAAATTTATATTTAATAAATTTTAAATGATTATTGATATAAATTGTCTTTGGACTTGCGTATAGATTTTATTTATCTATTCCTGTTCACAAAGAGATTACAGAGATCGTGTATATTATATTTGTATAATGATTGTTTATATGTGACATGATTTATGTGAATTTATATGTTTATTGATATTAAGTGTTTCTATGTATGCTGTATAATTTATGAATATTTAAGCTTGAATTTATGTGATTTAAGATAAGTGATTCTTAGATGATGACATATTAGAATTCAGATGATGATTGGGAACTTAGTGAACTTTCGAATTTGAACCTAATGTGAAATGAATAGTAACATAGTTAATTATTATAAAGAATTATTATGTATATGAATTTAGGCTAAAACAATGTGTATAGTTGTCTCATTTTATTTTGTGCTTGTTTAAATCAGTATGTCAATTGTTGCAAAGAACATTATTGTCAATCTTAACAAACGTGATAAGCTTAATGGTGATAACTGTAAAATCAAGTATGTCCTAGAAGAGCAAGATACTCTAAAAGTTCTAAATATGTCTGTGACACTTCTCGAAAATAGTCATACCCTCCGACATATGAAGTCTCAAAAAAGCCTAAGATTAGTCAACAAGGAGAGAAAAATATTTCTTCTCCAGAGCAAAGTATTTCTATGGCTAAGCTTAAGTGCTATAACTGTAAGAACAAGGGACACTTTGCTTGTGATTGTTCTGAGCCTAAAAAAGTATATGCCCTTATGAAAAATTTACATAGTGATGTAAATGTTTTTTGTTCTGCTTTTTAAACTGAATCACTTCCTATGCAGATTGTAGATTTAGGAGTTACTGAACATATAGCAACAAAAAGAGATTCCTTTATAGATTATCGATGAATTGTACAAGGATCTAAATAGGTGTATGTAGGAAACAACTCCAAAGAGGAGGTCAAAGAGATTGGTACTTGCAAACTTGAAATGCGAGGTGACCGAACTTTGCTCCTACATGATGTATTATTTGGCTCATCGATTCATCATAATTAGTCTCCATACGAATGTTGATTAAAATAAATTTTAATTTTTCTTTCATGAACATGGTTTGAATATGTATTTGGATAAGACAAAATATGGAACTGGTTATTTTTATGATCAATTTTTTGTATTGGATGTTTGTTAAAGTTCCAATAATGATAATATTAGTTTTTCCTTATTTATGTCTTCTAATTATGAGAACGATGTAAATACGTGACATGCAAGGGTTGACTATATTGGTCAGCAAAGAATAAACTGCTTAGCCAAAGAAGATTTGCTTGGCACAATAGATAAAGTAGAATTGTCTACTTATGAATCTTTCCTAATCGAAAAAACTGCTAGAAAACCATTTGAAAAAGGCACAAGAGTTGATACTCCATTGCTATTCATTCATTGTGATATTTGTGGTCCAATGAATGTAAGAGCAAGACATAATGCTATTTATTTCATCACTTTTATTGATGATTTTACTCGATTTGGTTATGTACACTTGATTTCTCACAAATTTAAAGCTTTGAGTTTCTTCATTAATTCTATGTACTTAGTTAAGAATTAATCAGATAGAAAAATAAAAGCTCTAAAAACCGATCGAGAAAGAGAGTATTTGTCTAATGAGTTCAAACAATTATGTAATGAAAAAGAAATTTAAAGGCAATTAACTATTCTTTATACTCCACAACAAAATGGTGTTGCGGAACGATGAAATAAAACTTTGTTAGAAATGGTTAGGTCAATGATGGCACGAGCAAAACTATCAATCAGCTATTAGGGTAATGCTTTGCTCACTGCTGCATTTGTACTTAATTGTGTCCCTTCAAAATCTATTACAACTACACCATATAAATTATGGACTAAACGTAAGCCCGATTTAAGCATTTTAAAGCCTTGGGATTGTGCTACTTTTATTCATAATCCTTCTTCCCAATTTGAAAAATTAGGTCCAAGAGGAAGAAAATGTAATGTCACGACCCGGAAGTAGGGCCTAGATGTGACATGGCGAATGAGAACCTAAGAGTCCTCAACAAGACATCTTAGCATTAACTTACACATTATCGATTCAGAAGCGCATAATTTAAGAAGGAACACATAATACTAAGGGTCTCGAGGCTTTGGACTCAAGCTACGGGGATGTCGTTGGGAAAGGGATTTACATGAATCACATAACATATAACAATTACATTCTAAGGGGCGGATAAGTATAACTCAAGCTATAGGGGCAAGAAAAGACTTGATACTTTTCACATAACCACATCGTCATTAAGCATATCACAATAGCATAAGCAAAATCATCTCTTCCATACATAATATATAGGCAATTCATGTCAAGTAATCACATAACATAATTGTATGAGAGTCTTTGTGATATCCAACAATGCCTTTAGTCTAGAATAGGGCAGGGGCCAAGACATGTTCCGGGCTTACCCTCAAAGTAATGAAGTAACAACATATATAGAAGTAGACAGAAGGTGGATGTTGTCCTTGGGACATAGAACTCACCACTAATGATATACCAAGATCTAAATCAACCGTCAAAAGGTGGATGTATATCGTCTCCGGCACCTACATGGTTAGATCATGTAGATAAAGGGTATGAGTTAGCACATATAATACACTACGTATGTGGGCATGCAATGCTTATGAACATGATCAACCTATAGACCAATTCTAGATGGTAAAGGCACGTATATGGAAAAGGAGATTATAAGAAAGGATAGTACATCAATATGCCATGAAATCCTTGATGCATGAATGCTTAGTTATATAAATATAAAGGGGATGGGACCTCAACTGACATTAGACCGAGTGAGATATAACTTGGAACTCTGTCATCTGCCCCACAACGGATAAAGAGGTGACCTACTTGCCAAAGGTAAATCCTTTCATAAGATCATCATCATCTCATAAGAGAATAACATAACCTATGTTTGGCACATAATTTGACGAAAAATTGTATGGACCCTTGGGGATAGTCCATGTCGACATTCAATCCCTCAGTGCTAAGTCATCATCCCACAAGAATACGTACATATATATATATATATATATATGCATGCTTTTTAAAAGAGAACAAGTACTTGACATCATAACCATGTATACTTGGGCTTAAATGACAAAATCACCTTCTTCACTTTCATGCATACATGACTAAAAAGTCAAAACATTCTTTATGTCATAAACACATGCATAGGAATAGCTCTATACTTACGTAGATATGAGAAAAGAGTATGAACCCTTGAGGATAGTCCACACCGACTCTAGTCTCAATCCTATGTGCCTTTAAACATTTACATATGGTGTAAACACCCATCATTTGCTCAAAGAGCCATAACATAGACATAGTGTGATCACAACTTAGTCATACCCATTCTTTGCTTGAAAACATAGTC
>JBCEWC010019377.1:0-11449 GCA_038996855.1 Solanum aculeatissimum
CACGCATTCATTGATGTATCCTGTAACATGATCATAAGAAAACACCAACCACCACAATACATTCATTGATGTATCCTTCTGCAGCAGCTGCTGCTTAGACTGTTGTTGCGGCTGCTGCTGCTTAGGCTATTGTTGTTGCTGCTGCGGCTTAGGCTGTTGTTGCTGCTACTTAGGTTGCTATTGTGGCTACTACTGCTGCTTAGGCTGCTGCTGCGGTTGATAAGGCTGTTGAGGCCCTTGGTTCAGGTCGTGACAAAAGTGGTATCAGAGTACAAGGTTTGAAAGAATTTTAGGGAGTCTAACATGCCACATCAAATAGAGTCTTGTTTATTGGTATGAAGTGTGCCACATACATGACTAGGAGGCGATGATACATTTTAGGAAAGCTTCACTTTTTTGTATTCTATGTCGTGCCCTCAAAGCTCTTGTATCCTAACGCTTATTCCTTGGTGTTTTTAGAAATGTCTCCACGACGTGCTCCATTGACAACTAGAAATTATGCTAATACGGATCATGTTCCTCTGGCTTCTCAAGTTCCTCAAATAGACCAAGTTTCTAATGATGAGTTTAGGGCCGCAATAACTATGCTGACTCAAGCTATTGCTTCTCCAAAGACTCCTTCTCTGGCTTCAAGGATAATGGATTTTGCTAGAATGAATCCCTCAGAGTTTCATGGTTCAATGATGGATGAAGATCCATAAGAGTTCATTGATGAGATGCATAAGATGATGGAGATCATGGGAATGTCTTCCAAGGAAATGACTGAATTGACGGCTTATCAACTTAAGGGAGTTGGTCAAGTTTGTTTCACTCAATAGAAGTCCAAGAGAGTTGACGAAGGTGTTATTGATTGGGAGATGTTTAAAGCCACTTTTCTTGATTATTTCTTCCCTATGGAGCTAAGGTGATGGAATTTATGAACCTGAAGCAAGGTGGATTGAGTGTGAGAGAGTATGCCCTCAAGTTCACCAAGTTGTCCAAATTTATTTCCCTTTATTGGTAGCCGACTCAAGAGATCACATGAACACATTCACTTTGGGTGTATCCGACTTAGTAAAGATAGAATGCAAGGCTACCATGCTTATCAAGGAAATGGATATCTCTAGACTCATGACATATGTCGAACAAGTGGAGAGTTAGAAACTCCAAAAGATCAGAACAAAGGAGTCTAAGAGGGCTCGTTATGATGGTGGGTTTTCTTATGTTAAATCCAGTGGTGGTCGATTCTAACAAGGACAAGGGTCTTCTAAATGTGCTCCTCAAAGGTTTGACAAAGAGAAAGGGGTCAATCCTAAGGCTCAAGGTGATATTGGGAAAGGTAGTGTTATTCCTCATAAGTGCCCTAGGTGTGGAAAGCATCATGCGGGAGAATGTTTGAGAGGAACAAATGGTTGCTTTGATTGTGGAAATATGGGACACAAGATTATCGAATGTCCTAATGTTTCTAATAAGGCTAAGGAAGGGCAACTCCAAGGTCAAGTATCTCAAAGGGAACAAGTGCATCAAGGTGCCCAAGATCATGGTGGTGGACCACGTGGTAATCTATTCTATGTTTTGCATACTAGACAAGAGATTGAGAAGGTTCTCGATCTGGTTACTGGTATGTTAAAAGTCTTTGATCATGATATGTATGCTTTTCTTGACCCCGGTGCCAATATGTCTTTTGTTACTCCTTATGTTTCTATAAAGTTTAATGTGTCTCCGAAAGTTTTGTAGAACCTCATTTAATCTATTCTTTTATTGGTGAGTCAATCCTAGCCAAGAAAGTATATCAAAATTGTCCCGTTTCGGTCTTACATAAAGTCTTCCCAATGTGATCTAATTGAGCTTGATATGACTAATTTTGATGTTATTCTTGGCATGGATTGGTTGCATACGTTCAATGCTTCCATTGATTGTAGGACCCATAAGGTCACACTCCAAGTCCCCAATGAGCCCATCTTAGACTGGAAATGAACTAATTATCTATTCAAAGGTAAGTTTGTCTCTTATTAAAAGCTATGAAAATGAGTTTCAAAGGTTGTTTGTATCATGTTGTTCGAGTCATGGATGTTGAATCTAATGTCCCCACACTTAATTTGGTACCCATAGTTAATGAGTTTTCTAATGTCTTTCCCGATGATTTGCTTGCTATTCCTCCTATAAGAGAAATTAATTTTGGTATTGATCTCTTGTCCAATACCCAACCTATTTCTATACTTCCATATCGAATGGTCTCGATGGAGTTGAAAGAGTTGAAAGAATTGAAAGAACAATTCAAGAATTTTCTTTATAAGGGGTTCATAAGGCCTAGTGTGTCACCATAGGGTGCTCTCGTATTATTTGTAAGAAAGAAGGATGGTTCATTCTTGATGTGTGTGGATTATCGATGATTGAATAAAGTAACCATAAAAAAATATGTATCCACTTCCAAGGATTGATGACCTATTTGACCAACTACAAGGTTAAAGCTACTTTTCTAAGATTGATCTCTGATCCAGATATTACTAATTAAGGGTGAAGGAAGATGATATTCCAAAAATGACATTTAGAACTCGGTATGTCCATTTTGAATTTTTGGTTATGTCATTTGGACTAACAAATGCTCCTGTCGTTTTTATGGATTTGATTAACAGGATCTTCTAGCCGTATTTGGACATGTTTGTGATGGTGTTCATAGATGATATATTGGTGTATTCGTGGGATGTGAAGGATCATAAAGATCACTTGAGGATTGTGTTACAAACATTGAGAGATAAATAACTCTTTTCCAAGTTTAGCAAGTGTGAATTTTATGTAAGAGAGGTGGATTTTCTTGGTGACATTATTTTGAGTGATGATATTAGAATTGATCCAAAGAAGATGGAGACTGTGAAGAATTGTCCTAGGTTGTTGTCTCCATCCGACATTAGAAACTTTTTAGGTTTGGTCAAATATTATAGAAGGTTCGTTGAGGGATTTTCCTTTATTATTTCTATTTTGATGAGGTTGACCCAAAATAAGGTAAAATTTCAATGGTCCAATGAATGTGAGAACAATTTTCAGATGTTGAAGGATCGTCTTACTTAGGCTCTTATTTTGATATTGCTCGAAGGTTTGAATGGTTTTGTTGTGTATTATGATGCCTCACATATAGCTTGGGTTGCATGTTGATGCAACATGGAAAAGTTGTTGCCTATACTTCAAGGCAATTGAAGGTGTATGAAAAGAACTATCTGACACATGATCTGGAGTTGTTGGCCATTATGGTTGCACTAAATATTTGGCGACACTATCTCTATGGGGTACATGTTGACATATCCACCAACCACAAGAGTTTGCAATATGTGTTTAGCCAAAGGGATTTGAATCTAAGATAAAGAAAATGGTTGAAATTTTTGAAGGATTATGACATGATTGTGATATATTACCCTGACAAGGCTAATTTTGTAGCCGACAGATTGAGTAGAGTGTCTATGGGCAACATGGCACATGTTTAGAGTAGAAATAAAGAGTTAGTTAAAGAATTGTATCGTCTGGCCTATTTTGGTGTGAAGCTAAATAGCTTGAGGAATGGTGGTGTGTTGATACCAAATGGGGTGGAATCATATTTGATGGAAGAAGTTAAAGCAAAGCAAGACTTGGATCCTACTTTGATTGAATTAAGGAAACTAGTGATGAGTAAAAAGATAGAGGTTTTTGCACAAGGAGGAGATGGAGTGTTGCATTTCCAAGGGCGATTGTGTGTACCCAATATGGATGGAATAAGGGAAAAGATACTTGATGAGGCTTGTAATTCCAAGTACTCCATTCATTTACGATCCACCAAGATATATAGGGAATTGAGAGAAGTATATTGGTTGAATGCCATGAAGAAAGACATAGCAAAATGTCTGATGTAATGTACTAATTGTCAACAAGTGAAAGTGAAACACCAAACTCCCGGTGGTTTGACTCAAGATATTGAAATACCTACTTGGAAATGGGAGGAAATGAATATGGATTTCATCACAGGATTACCAAAGACTAGGAAATAATTTGACTAAATATGGGTGGTTGTGAATAAAATGATGAAAATAACCCACTTCTTATCGGTGAAGACTTTTTATGGTGCTGAAGATTATGCTAAGGTTTATATCCAAGAGTTGGTAAAGTTGCATGGGGTACCACTATCCATTTATATAAGATAGAGATGCTCAAATTACTTCTCATTTTTGGAAGTCATTCCAAAAATGCCTTGGTATAAAGGTAAAGCTAAGTACCGCATTTCATCCTCAAATGGATGGACAAGCCGAAAAAATAATACAAACGTTAGAGGATATGTTGAGGGATTTTGTGCTTGATTTCAAAGGAATTCGGGATGATTATTTACCTCTTATTGAATTTGCATATAAAAATAATTTTCATTCAAGTATTTGTATGGCTCCAGTTAAGGCATTGTATGGTAGGTCGTGTAGATCACCGGTGGGATGGTTTGAAGTTGGAGAGATGTCACTGATTGGACCAAATTTGGTACTTGATGCTATAGAGAAGGTGAAGGTTATAAGGGAGAGATTGAAAGCTACCCAAAGTCATCAAAATTCATATGCCGATGTTAGAAGAAGAGTACTAGAATTTGATGAAGGTGATTAGGAGTATTTGAAGGTTTCCTCAATGAAAGGAGTGATGCATTTTGGGAAGAAAGGTAAATTGAGTCATAAATATGTGGGACCTTATGAGATAGTGAAGAGAATAGGAAAAGTAGCCTATAAACTAGTTTTGCCTATAGAGTTAGCTATGGTACATCTGGTGTTTTATGTTTCCATGCTAAAGAAATGTTTGGGTGATCCTAATTCTATTGTTCCATTGAAAGATGTGTCTATTGAGAAAGATTTGACTTATAAAGAAGTATCAATTTAAATTTTGGACTAGCAAGTGAAGAAGTTGAGAAATAAAGAGGTTGCATCCGTTAAAGTGTTATGGAGAAAACCACAAGTTGAAAGTGCTACTTAGGAGGCTGAAGTGGGTATGATGAAATGATACCCTTACCTCTTTCCTTCTATTCAAGCCCAAGGTATCTAATATGATCTATTCTTCCAAAACCCTCCTGAATATGTTTCTCTTGTTAAGTCACATGCATGCATGATCATAAAACTGTTTTTGAATTATATTTGATGCATAAGTTTGATGATTTTATGAAAATAATGATTAAGTTGCATTTTTGCATATATGCTAAGATGATGTCTGTTTCTGCTCTACTCAAGCATATTTCTGTCTCATTCAACGATGAATGATCACAAGGGGGAGATATTATAACACCCCTCATGTTTTAGGGCAGGAAAACTAAAAGACAGGAAAATTTATTGATAGTTTGACCTTACGAGCTAGTCTATGGCCCGTAGAAACAACCACGGGTAGTAGGTGGTCTCGTGGAAAGTGCCTAAGGAAAATGGAAAATTTAAGGATTTCTAGAAGTTGACTTACGTGATAATAGACAGACCATATAAGGAACCACAACCCATCAACAGGTTCGTAGAAAGTAGTCTTGAAGGATCAAAAATTTGTTTAAGTCTGGAATCACTCTACGGAAGGATATATGGACCGTAAGTGGAACGATGGGTTGTGCCAACGGTTCGTAGCTTAAAAGATGCAATTCTAGTAGCTCAAAATTTGTGACACTTAGTTCCATGAGCCAAGGTACAAGCCGTAAGTTGACTCACGACTCATAGGAAAGATTTCGTGGATGGCTCCGATAGTTTTTAATAAAGGATATTTTTGACATTTTTAATTCACCTAAGTCCTAAACTATGTCATTTTGGTTATCCTAATTAACTTAACCAACCTATTCTTTATAAATCCTATTCCTAATTCATTCAAATCCCCTTTTTTATTCATCAAAATTCTCTCAAGGGTTCTCAATATTTCTCTCTCTAAGTCAAGGGTTCCATTGAAGCCAAAGCTTGAAGGTTTGATTAAAGATTTCCAGATCTTCTCCTCAATTTTTATGGATTCTCACTTGAGGTATGTAGGGATTCATTCATGGACTAGTTTCATCCATGAAGCCCAACCCAAAACCTTCTTTTTATCAAAGTTTTATGATGAATTCTTATGGACTTTTAAGCTATGATCCTAATGTATGGATTATGATTCCTATATGATGATTATGAATAATTATGCATGAATTATGGAATTACATGATCTATATGATTTTCAAGCAAAAGTAGGTGATTTTAAAGTATGCATGATTATGGCTTAATGTGGATTCCTTTATCAATGATCTAATTTGATTTTTAATTATATGTTTTCACTACGTTTCCTATTCAATTGCATGATTTTAACTAAATTGTCCATGGACCCACACTTATTCCTAGTCTTTTATGATGAAGTTACGGATTCTTATGACTATGATCTCAAGTATGAGAAAGTATGTTTAAATGATGATGATAATGATATGCTAAAGTGGGTGATGCAACCCTAATGTGTATGATGATGATGCTAAGATGAGAATGTCTACCCATACTATGATGAAAAGTAAAGTAGATATACTATTCTTATGATATGATATTTTCATGAAAGCTATGATGACTACTTATGAATTATGAAAGTATGAACTATGTTGAAAGCTATGTATATGCATTATAAATGTATTCTGTGGGATATGGCTAAGCACCGAATGAGATTGGGGGTGGGGACTCGACCTAAGGTGTCCTTAATATGAAGTCTGTCTCTCTCATAACTACGTGCCACCATAGGGATGATGATTATGTGCCTATATGGTATTGTGTTAGTGGATCCATATAAGTAAAGAATACGTCGAAATGGGAAGGTTCCCGTAAGGTTCATGCTAAAGCCCTTGCCGAAATAGGGAGGCTCTCATAAGGTAGAGAATAGTCTACCCTGGTAAAGTAGGCTACTCTTTTACTTGGTGTAAAGGCAATATTGGGATTCCATGTAACAGTCTACATGGTTTTATATGCCAGTTATGGTCTTATTCCCATATATGTAGGTTAAGGTTATGAGTGGATTTAATGATGTTTCTTCTCATGATTTTAAACTTGCTTGTTTATTCATATTGTGTCCTTATCCTATTGATTATGATTATGCATATTGATATTATTGTGATGTTCTTTGATTCATAGAATACCTATATACTTAGTACATTTTGTGTACTAACACATATTTCTTTTCCTATATGATTTAACCATATAGTGATGAACGACGAGGCGACTATTTTATTCCATGGCTAGTTTCAGATTCTAAAGCTTGAAGACTTGTTTGTGAGTTCCCATGCTTCGGGAAAAAGCCCTTATGATGCTTTTTCCTTTATGTTGAGACTTTATCATTTTCTTTCTTTTGATATATGTCTTGAAGGTGAGCTAGTGAGCTATGAGCTAGTCCGCGCTAAGATCTATGATGTAGAGTCATGATTTGGACATAATGGATTGATGTATATTCCCCTATGACAACTATGACATTCTTACTTTGTGTACTTTTGCTTGCTTATTCTCTTATTTATACTTATTTTACCTCATGAATGATTATGATAAGAACATGAGGCTTGGATGGGATGCCTTCGTGAGTCACATTTGTTGTGTCATGGCTAGGCCCTAGGTCCAAGTCATGATACCTTTAGATCACCTAAATTTACAACTTTTAGGGGTTTTCAGAACTATTTGACAGTCAAATTCGCTGATGCACCAAAATGGCACTCATGTCACGGACTTAGAATTTCACTAAGACTTCAGTGTGGCACTTGACAACTTAATCATGAATCTTTCACAATCTTGCAAGCTCAAGTAAGCCTATTTGATTAGATCGCTAAGGGAATGGTAGATAAAAGAATACAAGAGAGCTTTTATAAAGAAGATTTGTATATTGCTTTGGAAGATTACTTATAATTTCTGGATGGTTAGCCAAGTGAATGACCCCTTCTATTTATACTGTTCACTTGGAGTCAAAGTGTAAATAATATTTACTATACTCACTATTTACACTTTAGTCCCTACTCTAGAAAGCTCCACAAGTCTAGAGAATTCTAAGGACATTTAAGTGATATTTACACGATCCTAGACCCTTCCATAAACCCCTCTGAGACTCTAGATTATTCCCCATTTAAGATTATTAAGTGGCGGGTCATGACATTAGTATAATGTGGCAACAACCACGATGCACTGCTACTATAAAAACTCCCATACTTTGTCTTTGAACTGTTACAAATCTTCATATCTTTCCCATGTGGCTTCTTTCGGTGATTGTCCCTTCTAATGCACGAGGAACATAGTAGTGGCAGGTTGTCCCTATTTATTCTTGGCTTGGTAGTCTATGATGGCCTCAATGTCCCGGTCATGAGAGGTGGTGACTATGATCGATGCCCAACTTGACTGTCCTCATCTATGATTATCCTTGTCCTTATAGTATGGATTGAGGATGCTAGCATGAAAGACAAGATGAACCTTTAGAGATGGTGGTAGCTCTAACCTATATGAGATCTTCCCTACCTTGGCAACGATCCTGAATGGGCCTTCATACTTCTGTACTAAGTTCTGGTGTACGTGCCTTAATACCTTGAACTATTTTTGTTGAACTTTACAAAGACCAAGTCTCTGATCTTATAATCCATGGGATGACACTTGCGGTTAGCAAACTTCTTCATTTTCTTTTGCCTTGTCCAAGTATGACTTAGCATGTCTAACTGCTCTTCAAAATCTCTCACCATGTGATAAGCCCCCAAACTCTTGCCTTCGAATGCAACTGGTAATGAATGTGGAGTTTGTGGTTGTTGGCCTGTGGCTAACTCGAATGGGGTCTTTCTGGTGGCCTCGCTCCATTGCAAGTTATACAAGAATTATGCTATATCCAATAACTTTGCCCAATCCTTTTGGTGGGATCTCACGAAGTGCCTAAGATAACACTCCAATAAGGCATTGGCCCTTTTCATTTGGCCGTCCATCTGTGGGTGGAAACTAGTGGAGAAGTGTAGCTTTGTGGCATTGCATTTGAGAGCGACAAGTTGAATGAAACAGAACGACAACATACAGTACAAAAGAAGGAGATGACAGTTATTGTGCATTGCCTGTACACATGGAGACATTATTTACTTGGTTCTAAGTTCATGGTCAAGACTGATCATGTGGACACTAGTTATTTTCAGTCACAAAAAATGCTTACATCGAAGCAGGCTAGGTGGCAAGATTTCCTGGTCGAGTTTGAAAACGAGCTAGAGTATAAGCTAGGTAAAGACAATATTGTAGCCGATACATTAAGAAGTGTTACAAAATGTATATAAACATCATTCTTAGTAATGTACATAGGCATAATTAGCTAGCAGATCTTTAGGAATCCTTTATAATTAGCTAATAGATTTATAGGAATCTCTTTTATTTTCTTTCCTAAATTAGCACCTAATGTATTGTATTTATATCTTTCTTACCTATTGGAATAGATTATTAACTTCTATTCAATTACATGGTATCAGAGCCTATAGGCTCCTTGATCTTGTTTTGGCTCTGTTTAAAAAGGTTGCTCGATCTTGTTTTGTTTTCTTAGAGAAATAGGCTAAGATTTTGAATCAATCACTTTCAAAGTGGTCACTTTGTGTCACTACTACAATATTAGGAGGCAGATACCCTTTTCTACCCAGAATAGACTTCTTTGGGGTGGAAAGTAATAGATCATGCACTACCTACATCTCTTATATGTCAGTCATGCACCAATGCATACTCCATTAAAATCTTTCGAGATTCAACATCTAGTGCCATCAAGTCAATTTTGGCATACCTTAAGTTTTTCTTGGTGTTGATACATCATTTGGAGAATACTTTATCACTTCCAGGTTTCTATATTTTTGAAAATTACTTCCAGGATCATATTTTCTCTATAGCTTTAGCAATTCAGATCTGGTTTTATGTTTGTCTCTACTGCGATTGTTGAGTTCTGTTCAATATTAAATTAATAGTGTTTTGTGGATGTTGTTCTTGATTTTGAGCATCGGCTATAATTATTTTTCTAGGTGAATTAACTTCTAATTTTTCTTGAAATCTAATATAGCTAGGGACCGACTGAAGCTTGCCTATTCTTAAGTTCTTCATTGAGGAGGAAGTATGGATACAAATCAGAAGGGTGAGAAAAATTTAGTTTTGGCGGATGAGTTCACACAGTTCTCTCAGTATCAGGAATCTCTTAAGGAATTCACTTCAGTTACTACCCTTGTTGATTCAAGAAAAGCATGTTTGGTCTCCTCTTCGAATAATTGGGTGATTGATTCAGGTGCTACAAATCATATGACAGGTAATCCTAATATATTTTCTACCTTTCGATCACACAAAGCACCCTATCTTGTCACAGTAGTCAATGGGTACATGTAATATTGTGGGATCTGGGACAGTCAAAGAAATATCCTTTATTACCTTGTCATCTGTATTAAATCTACCGAAGTTTGCCTTCAATTTGATTTATGTGAGTAAACTTACTAGAGATCTTAAATGTTATATTTCCTTTTTTCCTAATCATTGCTTGTTTCATGATCTCACAACGCATAAGGTGATTGGTAAAGGAAATGTAATTGATGATCTATATATCCTTGATGAATATGAGCCTTGATCAGTTGCCTGCTCAAGTGTCATGTCTCCATTTGAAATGCATTGTCGATTGGGACATCCTTCTTTACCTTTATTAAAGAAACTTTGCCCTCAGTTTCAAAATGTTCCTTCTTTGGAGTGTGAATCATGCCAATTTGCAAACTATCACTACATCACATTAGCTCCAAGGATTAATAAGCGAGTTGGGTCAACTTTTGAGTTAATTTATTATGATGTTTGGGGATCATGTCCTATTATTTGTAAAGTTGGATATAAGTATTTTGTCACTTTTGTGGATGATTTCTCTTGGATCACTTGTATTTATTTTATGAAAAGTCGCTTTCAAGTGTTTACTCACTTTTGTGCCTTTTGTGCTGAAGTCAAAACTCAATTCAATGCTTCAGTGCAATTTTAAGGAGTGATAATACAAAAGAATACATGTCAGAGTTGTTTCAATCCTACATGAGACAATACGATATTATCCATTAGTCATCATGTGTTGATACACCTTCTCAAAATAGAGTTTCTGAGAGGAAAAATAGGCATCTACTTGAGATAGCCCGAACACTTTTGTTCCAAATGAAAGTTCCTAAATAATTTTGGACTGATGCAATCTCTACAACTTGTTTTCTGATCAATCACATGCGATCGACAGTGCTTGTTGGTAATACACCTTATAATGTTCTTTTTCCAAACAAGATATTATTCTCGGTAGAACCAAAAGTATTCAGAAGCACGTGTTATGTTTGAGATGTACGACCATCTGTTACTAAGTTGGACCCTAAGGCATTGAAGTGTGTTTTCTTGGGTTATTCTCATCTTCAAAAGGGGTATCGATGTTATTTTACTGAACATAGCAAATATCTAGTGTCAAATGATGTGATATTTTCAGAGACTACACCATTCTTTTATAACCCTCCTAGTTCTACAAGTCA
>JBCEWC010019378.1:0-11448 GCA_038996855.1 Solanum aculeatissimum
TAATTATTTTAACATCATTAATAAGAGAAAATAATAATAAATAACTATAATACGTTTTAAATTCAGTAAATAATACACATTGTATGTATTATGTATGAATTTTAGATTTTTCAGTATGATTTAATTAATTTAATATTTTTAGAAAATGTATTATATTTATTAAAATAATAAAAAAAAATATTAAAAATAATGAGTTGAATGGGAGGGAGAAAAAGAGAGAAAAGGAAATTAAAGAAAAAAAAAAGACGCCATTACTGAAAAAAGAAAAGAGAAGAAAAAGAAAGAGAAAGAAAAGGAGAAAGAGAAAGAGAAGGAGAAAGAGAAAAAGATAAAGAAAAGAAAGGAAGAGAAGTATAGGATAATTTATTGGTAAAATATGATATAGATCGTAATTAAAAAGAATACCCTAAAAAAGGTAATATTTGATATATAATATATTATTTATGTAAATACCCCAAAAATAAATACATCGGTGTCGTGGCCCATGAAGGAAATAAAATAATCACTGGTTAACTGTGGTGGTGTTGAAAAATATGTTTGCCTCTATAAGTCTATAACTTGGAAAGAAATACGCCTAGATTATGTAAAAGAAGAATATGTAGTCATTGTTTGATGCGCGTAAATCAGTCATACCATTTGTATTATTAGATTACTTGCAATCACTATAAAAAATGAAAAACAAAGGTGAATGATGTGCTGCCAAAATACAACACTTTTGATGCTTAAAACTTGGAATTTTATGTGTTCTCTAAGCGATGTTAGTGGGTTTGATGTATTTTTATGTTTATTTTGCAGGATTACAAGAGTTGGCTTGGTTTTGGGAAAAGTTTGTAGAATTGCAACTTTTTGAGGATACACGAAACACTCTACGGGCAGTGGATACTTCCACGAGCCGTAGAGTGATTTCGTGGTTGAGATCCAGTGAAGGCCTATTTTCAGATGTTGAAACCAAGAATGAGCAGACGAGCTGTAGAAGTTGATACGAGTCATGGATTAGGTTTCGTGCCCTGAGAATCAGAATTGGAGAAGTCTCAGAAAAGTGCTCAGACGAAACTCTTCACGGGGTCGTAAGTCTGAATACGACCCGTAGAAAGGTCTTGTGGAAGTGATGGCCAGTTTGAAGAATGAATACTACGAAGCTCTGGTACGGGCCGTGGAACAATGTACGACCCATAACCCTAGTAGTAATGCATGCCGACTCAGTTTTCCTATTTTGTTTTGGATTTGGTTTTTTATTATCATAAATAGGTTTGTAGATTTATTTTATGCAAGAACGAATGGAGAATGACATAATTACTTAGAAACACTTGGAAAACTTTAGTTTTGTGAATTTTTACATCGTGATTTCTTGTGGAGAACTTTGGATTTCTTGTTCTTAATTTATCATTGTAAGTGTGTTAATTTTGCTATTCCTTAACATGCTTTCTTCATCTACAATGATCATGCATAGCTAAATCCACAACTAGGGTTGTGAAAATCATGACAAACTAACAAGGTAAAATTCGAATAATCTGTAATCATTAGAAAGTGTGTATGCATGTATTAATCATTTCCTTCATTATGAATGTGTTTTAACGGATGAACAACGTTAGAACCTGCCCTTATTCTTATCGACTGGATCAAGGTGGTAAGGAATGAGAAAAGGAAATAGTTAACAAGATTCGAAGTCCTTTTCTCGTCTAATCAACCAAACTGAATGAAGGAAAGGTTGTATTGGAACAACATGTAAGAGTTAGTAATGTCACATTGCGGTGATGGATCAATCACATTGTGAAATTCGCCTCTCACCTAGATCAAAGGGTTTGGTGAATTTAACTTACCGTTCTGTATGCTACACATGGGAAAATGTTACAATTATATGGATATACCAAGATAGGGAATCATGGGGAACACAATACCCTAGTTACTTCTTCTATTGATATTAGAACACACACTTCTAGTTTAGATTTACTTACTGGAATTATAAAAAAAACCCTTTTGGGAGATAAGTAGGTTAATTCACTCGATTTGCTTGAAATTACTCTGAGTCTACGATATTCCCTATGGGATCGATCCTAACCTCGGTTAGGTTATATATCTTGACAATGACCGCTTAAACCTTCAAAAAGGAGGTGTAGCTTGGGCGACATCAAGTATTTTGGAGCCGTTGTCGGGGAATATGTCTTAGACTGGTTTAATTTGAGTAACTCGAGAATTAATCCTTATTTCCCTCATTTTATATTTTTGTTGTTTTTGTTTTTTTTCAACGTGCAGGTGTAGTGTATACAGAACACTCATAGTTGAGGTAATCCCTTGACTCTGCTTGACCCTGAGATCCAAAAGACACCAATAAGAATGACCCAGAACAATGCAAATAACCCTGCTAATGATGTAGTGAACGCAACACTAAACGCAAACAATGATAATAACCTACCTCCACTTGAGGATGTTAATCCACCAACGCAGGATTTGCAAGTCGCAGCTAACACATGGAATCAATATTTTCTTGATCCTATGGTGATGGATGTTACTAAAGCAATTGTATTGCCTCCACTGTTGGATGATACAAAGTTTTTCGTGTCGAGTGGGTTCCTTCAAATGCTGCAAAATCGCGAGTTGTTCGCAGGCTTACCATTAGAGTATCCGCATAACCATCTACACAACGTTATCTTCATTTACAAGAGCATGATGGGAAGTCAGAACTTATCCATGGATGTCGTTGGGCTTTGTGTCTTCCTATTGTATTTTAGAGGCAATGCAACGCTATGGGTATCTGAGGTCCCACTGAGTTTAATCACCAATTGGCAAGAACTGCAGAAGGCCTTTTTGGGAAGGTACGAGGTCAAAGAAGCTGAAGTTGAAGAACCAAATCTATAACTTCAAGAAATTTCCTGGTGATTCAATCAACACTATGTGGGAGAGGTTCATACAATGTATGAGAAGTGTCCCTAACCATAATATTGTTGATGAAGCCCTGGTAGAAATTTTCTATCGAGCTCTAGATGCAAATAGCCAACTGTCGCTGACACTATCATAGGAGGCTCATTTTTAAATCGTCCATTTTAGGAGGTTGCTCAAAGGTTGGAAAGAGTGGTCAAGATGAATCGTGCATGGGGGACAAGAGACAAGTCAACCACCAGAATCTCATTCTTAGTGTACTGATTTGGCACAGGCAAAGATAAATAAAGATGTGATGTAAGAGCTTGCGCGGATTAGTACTAATATGGAGTTGTTGAGGAAGTAGAACTAAGAGCATGTAAATGCAGTAACT
Organism: Solanum aculeatissimum; assembly: GCA_038996855.1. Taxonomy (NCBI): domain Eukaryota; kingdom Viridiplantae; phylum Streptophyta; class Magnoliopsida; order Solanales; family Solanaceae; genus Solanum; species Solanum aculeatissimum. The sequence goes on from JBCEWC010019378.1 coordinate 3,251, forward strand.
CATCCACCTCAACCAGCACCCATGTACGAAGAGCCTTAATATGAGGATACTTGCTTCGTCACTGATCAAATGGTGAAGTTTCTGGATCAATGCCCAAGGGTCCAACCAGGACTATTGACGCCAATGTCAAGGGAACAAAAGTTGAAACTTTAATAGATATGGCACCTTTAGGGACAATAATCCAAGAGGCTACTATGACAGGAACAGGGGTCAAGACAAAGATATTGATTGGGAATGCAGAGATGGTTACAAAAATGGTCTGTATGTGCCACCATATAATCGAGACACTGGTGCTGGTAGCTCTCAAATTAAGGAGATGTTCGGTCGACTATTGAAAAGGGTGGAGCTTAGGATGAGACCTTAAAGGGGATAAAATCTAACATCTATAGTATTAACAAAAACATTAAGTCTCATTTTATTGATATCAAGCAACTGAAGCAACAATTCAGTCAGATGTCGACTCAATTGAACCAGCGCCAAAAAAGTACATTGCCCAGCAACATAGTCCACAACCCAAAGAATGAGGGGCAGTGTATGACAGTGACTACTCATGGAGGCAAACAAGCCTTGACCCTCCGATGCCAGTTGATGATGATGCTATTCATGAGGATATTATTGAAAGCAAGAATGTAGAGACCGGAGATGCTCATTCTAAAGATGGGGAGAGTGATGCTGCAATAACGCCACAAAAGTTAAAACCATCCCTAAATCTCCTCCTCCTTTCCCTCAGAGACTCAATAAGAAGGAAGTGGAAGGTAAATTCCAGCACTTCATCTCCATGCTAAAGCAACTCTCCATCACTATTCCTCTCATTGAAGCACTGAAAAACATGCCCGAGTATGCAAAGTTCATGAAGGATTTGGTCACTAAAAATGGACTGTGAGTCAGGAGCTCTCTTAAGAGCTTCAGCATTGCAGTGCAATATCCACAAGGTCCTTAGTCCAGAAGCGAGAAAATCCCAGAGCATTCACCATCCCATGCATCATTGGAGATGTTGAGTTTATAAAGGCATTGTGTATCTAGGCACCAACATCAATCTAATGCCTCTTGCGGTATTCAGGAATCTAGGCTTGGGAGCCCTTACTCCTACAAACATATGGTTGTTGATGGCTGATAGGACGGTGAAGAAGCCTGTAGGATATTGTATGACATCCTTGTCGAAGTGGAGAAATTTATATTCTCCATAGACTTTGTGATCCTTGATTACAAAGTCGACTTTGAAGTCCTTATCATCTTTGGAAGGCCCTTACTAGACACTGGGCTAACAATATGGATATGGAATCAGGCCAACTCAAGTTTTGATTGAATGACGAGGAAGTCATCTTCAACATCTGTTAGTCGATGAAAAAGCCAGATGACCTGAATATGGAAAGTTTGGGCCCTTGATAAAGTCTGATTAATCAAGTGGTCTAAGTCTTGTCGTGACAATAAATCAAGCGCTACTTGGGAGGTGACCCAAGATGTTTTATGTATTAGTGGTGTTTTTGTTTTGTTTTTAACTTTTTGGACTTGTAGGTAGTTTACTTGTAGTGTTTTCAATTGTAATTTTGGACTCTTTAGACTGGTGGCATATAGGGTAACAGTGTGTTTTGTGAAAGGTATGTAGGTACAAGGCCAAGATTGTTATTTTAAGTTGAAAAAATAGCAAGAAGCGCTTTTATGACTGGTTCTACAGGACGTGGTTCACACCACGACCTGTACACTAACTTGTAGAACACTTCCAATAAGTAAATAGTTGTGCACTCCAGTCCACGAGCAACTTTACGACCCGTAAAAAACTCTACGAGTCGTGAATAAAGCTCGTGGACCCCAGGTAAAAATTATAAAATTTTCTAAGTGTTGGGGGGCTTCTATGACCCAATCTACAAGCCGTATGTCCACGTGCGACCCGTAAACGGGTCCATAAAGCCAAGTTCCCAAATTAGGGCTTTGACATACTACGAGACTAGGATCTATGGACCGTAGAATCTTCTATGACCTGTAGTTGGGGTTTCGTAGGTCCTAGGCCTAATATTTAGCTGACCTAGTCAACAAAATAAAAAGTGGGGTAAAAGTTTTACACCTCATTCTTGAAACATTTCTCAAAAATATCCTAAGCCCTATTCCTACCCCGCGATTCTGACCACCATCTAATCATTCACCATAGTTTCTGGCCAACTTTTGGTGAGTCTCCAGTCATCTAGATTTCCACTTATTTCAGTCTCCTCCTCAAACTTCTCGACATTTTGAACAAATTCTAGTATGTTTTCAACTTTGATTTCTAAATTTAAGCTGAAAACTACTTAATTTGTTAAGATTGTTGTTGGAACTGGTGTTCCAAGTTTTTTTATGCTTAAAATAGGTGTTGCAAGTGTGTATGATTTTTTATTTAGTTGAATTCGATTCAATAGTTGTCATTGAATTATACCATGTAATGCCAGCAATTATTTTTTATACTGGCCATGTCATGTTCTGTATGACTTGCTTGAAATCACATAGACACATGTCATCGAAATTGTAGTTAAACTATTTATTTGGAAATGACATGTGATTATGCTGTGTGAATGATAACACGACCTTTAAATTGTCAACTGGTGGTCAGAATGGGTCTGAATGTGCAAAATTAATAATTGTCGTAGGGTGATGCCTGCAAAGAGTTAAGTATGGAACCACATCTACGACTCAATCTATGACTCGTAGTTTATTTTATGAGTCATACCTGGTCTCATAGGTGTAGTTCTAGTGACTTAGTTTACTGTACCCTACCATATACGAAGGCCTTCTATGACCATGAGCCTTCGTAGGTACTGCTGACATTATTTATAATATCTTATTATTTTTCATTCCTATACTCGTGGGGCTAATAGATTTATGTAATGTGTGCTTTAAAGTACGATAGCTCCAAATCCCAGACGTGGTGAGATACGGGCCATGTAAGACTGATTACGAGATGAGCCTACTGAGTCTTAGGCTAGTGAATCAGTAAAGGAGCTTAGCGTCCGTCCAGATGTGGACATCGAGCCACGATAGACTCGAGCAACCACTAGGCACATATCACTGACCTACACATTATCCATAGTTTCTCAACTCCCTAGTATGACGAGGGAGGTGATAGACAGAGCAACTCAATCTAGATGACCTCCATCAGAGAGGGGTCAGGGTCCGAAGCGGGAGGAAGAGATGGATCTAGTCCTGGAGAAGAGTTAGAGTTTGATGTTGTAGAGTCAACCCTGGAAGAACCATCATCCCTTAATGCTTTGACTAATAGATGGTGTGTAGAGGGGATGCAAAGAGTGTACCGAGATGATATACAACATGATGAGCATAGTCGACAAACCAATACCATTTTCTAGGAGCCCCAACTTATTACTACTGGGCTTGCAATGTCCCAAGACTCCGTGACACCATGGCCTGGTATAGGTTAGAGTGGATGACAACCCTATCGGGGAGGTACTCCCCAATGATAGTTAGAGAGTTTTACGTGTCATACGCTGCCGCTATTGCTCACTTGACCCCAAAAGGGAAGTGATACTTGATGTAACCACGAGTTACACAAACGATGCTGAGGGGAGTCTCTATTGATATATCTAAGGCCACCATCTATCAGATTCTATTTGGTCCCTAGTACGAGGCTCCAGTATCTACTACAAAGTTTGACAATAAATTGAGCCAGACTCAGGACCAGATCTTGATGAAAGATGCAGTCCTCAATGGCTTGTTGATGAGATAGATCACTGACTACATTGCTGAGCAGAGCCAGGACCTTGACTGGGTTTCCACACCATCAACGATTGTTAAGGTTGCACTCAACTTCACCAGGATGTTTTGGTGGGCTGCAGTGTTTTCATGGATCTGGCTGACACATGTTGATAATACACATACATCGGATCACTAGTATTGGTTACCAGTATCTTGGTTGGCTATGACATGGATTGGGCCAGATTGATAGAAGAGAATATACATAAGGTGACCCTAAAGAGATCCACCTCTATCCCATTTTGTTGCCTAATTCATAGATTATGCTTAGCGGCAAGGGTGGGTAGTATACATCAGGTGGATACTCTAATCGAGGTTTAGAGGACACTGGATGCCAACCTGATCAGGGTTGATGAGAATCCAATGACACTCCGACGAGCACCACAACTTCTAGTCCATATGCTAGAGATGTTCGTCGCTCCACCACCATCTGAGTCTCCATCTTCTTCCACCACTGCTGCTCCAACTACTGTGGGGAACCCACAGACTGAGGCTATTAAAGAGGGGGTCCCACCATAACTACCATTTATGTGTCTGAGGCAGTGCTCGGATCTCCCTTGGGCATGATATACCTGTCTGTGACATCTATTCAGACCATGGCACAGAGATTGGTTCGAGCAAAGACCCAGCTAGCTCAACTATTAGAGAAGATCAGGCCTTAGGTTCACTAGGCCATTTCAGAGGCTCAGGAGTGCACGAGGACGCACTGTGTGGCCACCATAGAGGATTTACTTATACCGATACATGACTGCATAGATATGTTTTAGCAAAGAGTAGAGAAGAGCCATACTTTAGCCCAACCTCGTTATTTGACTACAATGCAAATAGAGATCCAGTAGCTCCGAGCTGAGATGCGAGAAACAATTGTAGCACCAGTGGTATTCTCAATGCCTGAAACTACTATCGAGGCATTCATTGATATTTTTGATTTTGAGGAGTTACCACTCTGTGCCTCTGGGAAGATGCCCCATTTTGAGACTAACGATCCAGATGCCATAAGGCGGGAGACAGAGTTGATAGAGATGTAGCAGTTCAAGGCTGCTAGGCAGGACTTTATCGCAGATGAGCAGGATCATGAGCTTGAGAGGTTTAGGGGTACTGGACCCTTTGGACATGCTGTCACAGTTGAGGAGACCACTAGGCAGGTTGAGGGTGGTCAGACACAACCAAAGACAGGCGCTTAGGTGCCCAAGTATTATTTTGACCCTTGTGCTTTGATGTAGTTATATTTTGTGACTTGAGGATAATGCAAATCTTTTTCTGTGGGGTGTGGGTAGTTATAGGCCTTGGTGAAGTCTGAGTAGCCAAGACCTATAACTCTCTTAATTTTTGAGTCCGAAGGATTTTCTTGCCTATTTCTTTCCCCAAGGACATTTATTTTTTACTGAATCAACATGTTTAGGATGTATGAGTAATATAAGTAGCATGTAGTACTAAAAGTCTGTGGCATATGTTAATTTCGTTGAAAAATAATACTACCAAAAATTTTGGTTAGGTAGTTTTGATAACAACCATGTGTAATCAGTATTTGATAGTGCTTGTTCTAATAAGTGAAGTCTAATCGTGATGACAAACATGATCTGAGAGTCTGTGTTAATAATGTAATAAGTGCCATATGTGTGTGAGCATTATTGTGTAATTCTTATACTGTGTTTCAATTCAGAACTTGCCCTGTTACTCTGACTGAGACTGTAGATTAGTTGGTTAGAAAAGGATCTTAGGTCATTGTTCATACTAGTCACTTAGCCTAAATAACCAACCAAAGCATTGTGTATCCCTTGATCTGAATGTTTGAGCTTAAAGTGTACCCTTTTCTTTGTAAATACCTAAGTAAACAAACGTTGTTGAATGTGAAATCCTGAAATTGACCCTGGCCTTTCCTTGAACATTGTGTACCTTGACTGAGGCAAAAAGCTTAAGTTAAGCGTGGCTACCAAAAGTGGTCCAAGTTAGTAGGTTGAATATTGTGCACCTCAGCTCAAGACAAAAGCCTAAGTTGAGGGTGGTTGGTGTAAAAGGAAGATCACAACAAATTTTGTAGGAGCTATTGATACATGAAAAAGGGAGAAAAATATGTTATGGGTTCAAGAAAAATAGATAGATGCCTAAAAGATGAGGTAAAAAGAAAAAACATGTGAAAAATAAAAGGTAATGAGCTAAAAATGAGAGTAAGGCACCCAGAAAAGGTTGAAATTGGAGAAAGGGAGAACGAGTGAAAAAGTGACAGTGTTGGTAGGGCAAAAGTGTAAAGTAGTGCAGTGTCAAGGAGAGCAATTAGTCACTATGTTTCCAAAATATCATACCAAAGCCCCTTGAGCCTACGTTATAAGTTGCGAAAGTCCTATAGTGATCCTATTCCAAGTAGTCCAAGGTCATAGTCGGGAGAATAGGGGCAAACATATGGTATTGTGCACAATGTTTGAATATCTGTTGTGATAGTGAGTGATTTTGTTCAGTCCCAAGCATTTAATCTGAAAATACTATCATGAGTGGGGCATGGGACTTCTTCTGGTGAAGGCGATTGCATTACACTGTTGATTCTAGGTTATTTCAATGATTGTGGCTTATCTATGGTTTCCTTGCTTGTCATAGTTGCACTGTCACACGTATTGATATGCATTGGTTTGTTTGATGATTGTCTAATATGCACTGATGTGTTAGTTTGGGTATTTTTTCATATCATACCTGCTTTGTTATTACTTATAAGATTATGTACTTATTGTATCACTGGTTTGAATAAGTATTGGATCTATTTACATACTTGTGTATTGAGATATTATGTCGGGTGATGAGTATATCCATATTATTGTGATCTGTATATTATATTATGTTGGAACTTTTTTGAGTGTAGGCTTGTAGTTCGGTGGATTGTGGTTGGGAGTTAAGGAGTACTTGTGTTCTTCATTATTTTACTTTAGATTAGTTCCATTTTGCTGAGTACCCTGTTGTTTGGTGCTCACCCCCTTGCTACATTTTTGTAGGTTGTGAGCCTGACCTTGCTAGCTTTCTAATTATTTTTTGATCAAGCTTTGGATCTATCGAGAGGTAGCTGCTCATTTTTTTAATAGACCTTCAAAGATTCTACTATTATGTTTTGTTTTATTTGAGAACTAGACATTATGACTTGTATTTCATTTGAGTATTCAATACATAGAGGCTTGTACATGTGATACCAGTTCTTGGGATGGTTGTATTTTATTTTCTTCTGCTTATCTATCTTATTAGTCTGTTATCTTTTGCTTTTATTTTTATGGTTAAGTTGTTAGGTGTCACGACCCGAAAGTGGGGCCTAGATGTGACATGGAAAAAGAGAACCCGAAAGTCCTCGATCAAGCCATCATAGAATCATCATTCACATCATCAGTTCGGAAGCACGGGAAAGTAAACATATAACACATAATTCTAAGGGAAATGGGGCTTTGGACTCAAGCTATGGGGATATTTCCGGGAATGAAATGAACATGAATGATATAGCACATAACAAGTATTTCTAAGGGGCGAGTAAGTAGGACTCAAGCAATGGGACCACACCAGGTTATGGGACTTTCCACATAAGCACATTCCCAACATTCACAAGTCCAAGCATAATCATAAGCATAATCTAAACATCATTATCATAGCCAAATCTCAATAGTCATAACATCTCATCAAAACATAATACAATGTACAAGAGTCTAACATGTCCAACATAGCCTCTACATAGGATAGAGCGGGGCGTTGACATAATCCGGGCTCACCCTCAATTCATAAAGAAAGAAAGTAAAACAATACAAGGAAGAGGAAAGAAGATATTGCCCTTGAATAAAAGGGCTCACCACAAGCAAAGCTTTAAGGATATCACTCGTCGTTCAACGGTAGATAGAGGTCATCACCGGTCCCTACATGGTTAAAATATGTAGACAAAGAGTATGAGTTAGTAAAATAAAGCACTAAGTATGCGAGCATGCAAATTCTTACGCACATGAATCTATAGACAACCTAGATGACAAGGGCACATACATAGAAAGAGAATATAAGAAAGAATAGTATATCAATATGCCATGGTAACCATGATGCATGAAATGCCATAATACTTCTAGTATAAAGGGTTTGGAACCATAACCAACATCCAAACTCATGTGAGCTACAACATGAACTTGCTCGATGAGGCCTCCCATTGGTTCGGAGAAGATTACTTGCCAAAGGTAATCTACACCACACCTTACGGGCCTCCTATTTTGGTGTGATGACCACTTTCCTTATGACTCGGTCATTTTGGAAGGATTTACATATCATATCATATCATATCAAAGAATACCTTATAAGCCTCCCATTTTGGTAACAACCTATGTTGGCATATTGTTTTGGGAAAGGAGTGGGACCCTTGGGGATAGCCCACTTACTACCCCAATCCTTCTCGGTACTAAGTCATCATACCACAAGAATACGTATACATATACATGCTTTTAAAATGGAAACTTGAC
>JBCEWC010019379.1:0-11447 GCA_038996855.1 Solanum aculeatissimum
AATCTATTTTTCTTATTAGATGCATACAAAATATAGACCAATAAAAAAATATTTAAAGAAAAAGATGGAGTAATAACATAATTACATGAAGGTAAATATCTAGAACTTACTCAACTAATTAGAGCAATTCAAGGAAGTCAACTATTTTCCGTTATAATCTCCTTAATTTATGGGAATTACAAATTGAATTTCCTTTTAAATTCTTTTCTGTTTTTCTTTTTTCTTTTGATTATACTTGAAAATGTTATACATTGTTATTATTTTACTGCTACTATTTGAAAGGAAAAAAATTATGTTATAACTTGTAGTAAAGTATCTTATAAATGTCAATTATTAAATTGTTCCAATAAAGAAAGGGGCTAAAAGCCCAAGGCAACAACAAGAAGATAAAGCGTCAGGCAAGTCCAAAGCATTTTTTTTACAAACTAGGACATGTTGATAAATTTGGGCCTACCAAGCCCAATCTCTACTTATTTTATGTTGTTATGTTTTATTTTTACTTGTGATATTTGTTGATTATTTATTTCTAACTTTAACATTGATTTTGTAGTTTTAACTTTAATCTAATTAAATCCCCCAAAGTTGATCATTTGTGTTATTTTAGTGACTTCGTGTTAAAGCCTTTCTTAGCAAAATTAAAAAAAAAATTGTGGAATTTCTTAAAAAATTAAATTACTATTTACTCTAAAAAATAATTAGTCTTTTCATTTATTTATTTTTTTTAATGAAAATTAGAATTTTTTGAAAATCCAATTTCCCCTTTACTTCTTCCCTTTGTCAGATTAGCAAAAATATAGTTAGATTTTAAATTTCTTTAAAAAGTCCTTTAATAGTTTAATTTTTTTTTAACTTACATTGTTTTCAAGTGTATTCTTTAAGATTGACATTTCAAAGTTAGTCAAATATGTTTTAATTGTCGGTCAACCGCAAGTTAGCGATCATTTTTGAATGATTAATTTCTTCTCAAAAATAAAAATTGAACTCTTACCCGAATCTTTGAAAATTTTAAGATTTTATGTTAGGTCTTAAAATTTAAATTAGTTTTCTTAATTTTTCTAAAAAATTAAGTGGTGATTTTATGTTTTTTTTTTGGAAAATCGGTTTGAATTAAATTAATTAAGTATTGAATTGATTTTATGAAAATAGTCATTTTTTACAATTAACAGGTAGAATTACACTCATCAATTCCCAAGGAAGGGTAAGGAATTAGTGTAATTACACCATATAATTACATGAAATTCTTTTTAAATTCTTTTCTTCTTTTTATTTTTATTTTTATTTTTAAAAATAATTATTTCTTTTATTTTAATTATTTATTTTTATTATTCTAATATTTTTTATTTTTTATATTTTATTTTTTCCGATTCTCAACTTTTACGTCTTCATGTGCCTCCATGCAATTTTTTTATATTATTACTTTTTTATTTATTCTTATTTATTTTTTCATTAGCATACTTTTGTTAGCATTCTAATTTTTAAACTAAAAGTAGAGTTCATTGTTGAATAATGTAATAATGTTATCCTTTTCTTTAATATTATTAATATTTATAATATTAATATTTTTTTCAAACATGCATTTTTTGATTTTTATGATTAATTTAATTAAAATATACTACTAATTAATATATTTTCAAAAAACAATACATATCTTAAATACTTAATTTAATATAATTTATAAATATTCTTATTTTTCCAAATATAAAATTTTAATTTTAGATACTTACTTTTTATTTTTAAAATTTAATATAACCTTGTAATTTTACCTATGCAACCAAACAACACACTTTGTAATTAAACTTGTGCAATCATGCATGGAATAGATGAAGTATTTAAGTGTAAAAACTAATTATATATTATCTCAAACAATAGGAAGACGTAAACATGTCTTATTTGCATAATTGAAGTCTTAGTAAGAAAAAATATAGTAATAAACAATGAAAGTAAAAAATGAAAGTTATGTAGACTCTAGGGGTCGTTTGGTTTGAATACAAGTTATGATGGGATAAGTTATGATGAGATAAGTTATGTTGGGATTAGTAATGATGGGATAAGTTATGCTAAAATTATTTCTTATTGGGTGTCTGGTTTGTTTCATAAATTTTAAGAATATGTTGTTTGTTTACAAAAATACCCTTCACTTTATTTGTTTTTTTAATGTATTTTATTTGCTAGCTTTAGTTATTCAATATTTATTTTTAAAATAAATATTTCATCTTATATAACTTAAATATTTTATGTGTGCATGGTATGCATTTAAAATAAAACTTTCTTCTTATTTAATTTTAAAACAGAACTTTTACTTTTAAGTTTGTTAAAGTAAAAAAGAATTTATGAAAAATCAAAATATAAAAAAAATAAGAATTAGTCATTAAAAATTATATTATATAGTGTAAATTTTTAATAGAAAAAAAGGAAGAAATATGATAAAAATAAGGAGTGAAGGTTGTGAATGTTATTATATTGTATTAAAAATAATGTAAATATACATAAATATACAAAATGAGATATAAAAAAGGTTTAAAAGGATACTTTTGTCATTTATTCTTTTTATCCCGGGATAAACTATCCCGGGATTACTATACCCCCCAAGAAGAGGGATAACTTATCCCGGTACTATTTATTAGTCCCGGGATAAGTTATCCCGGGTTTGCCAACCAAATATCAATTTAAGGGCTACTATATTTTTATCCCGGGATTAAATACACTTATCCTTCACACCAAACGACCCTAAATTAGTTTACGTAATGATATAAACAAAATAAAATTACTTAGACATATTATTGATAATAAATTTAAATGGTAAAAGGATTCCCGACAATTTGATGGTTTAAGACTAAATGAAAATTTCACTTTAAAATTTATTGTTTTGTAGATAAAAATACTAAAAGTCGAGTGACAATCACATGAAATTTTTAACTTATTCAAAATGAAAAAGGATAGTAAAAAATTCATAAACAACTTATAGTAAATCAAAGAAATAGAAGATGATCCATTCTTTTCATCTCTCTTTTTTTTTTTTTCACAAAAAATAATTTATTTTTATGTGTTATATATTAATTTAATTATGATTTTTTAAAAAAAATTGGTCACTAAAATTCATTTTTTATGCATTTTATTTTATTAAATTATATTTGATAAAATGAAAATCATTCTATTTTGCAGGATTGAACTAGAGAGGAGTATGCTAAAGAGATTGCAATATACTTTGCAAATTATATTTGAATTTGATTCAAAGTAGAGCTATTATTTTTAATACTAGGTTCAAATTTGATCTATGAATTAAAAATATAATTAATTAGAACAAATATTAATTCAGCACATGCCACATATATTATGAATCTTGATTATACTGTAAGAAAAAATTGTTAAAATAGTATTGATGTCTTTGAAGAACGTACCCTTATGGTATATATATAGATTAGGATAAAATTTAATTAGCATCAAGTATTTATATAAAATTAAAATATTATATTACACATATATTTCTATTACTCAATAATAATTCATAATATATTTAAAATATTCACGCAACGCGTAGATACGTATACTAGTTTGTATTAAAGGGGGGAAAGACAAAAGAGAGGGGATTTATAGTTGGATACAAACTGAGAAAGTGAGGCCCGGACACTTATAGCCATTTGAAACAAACACCAGTTGTGAATCATGATTAATTGTAACTAGTTATGTAAGTAATTCAGTAATTAATATTTGTTTAGTTACATAATTTATCCTATTTTGAAACTTATCTTTGATTATTGATTATTTTTTTGGGTCCACTAAAAGAAGGAAGAGCGTCAACTGGTAACAAAATTCTTTAAAATATAATAGAAAATTTATTTTCCCTTGATCTCTTTATTTTAAAATTTTCTGTAATTTGAATCGAATACTAAGGACTTGTTTGGAAAGCTACTCTGCTAATTGGATTTAGTGTAATTGAGTTTAATTATAATTTATTTGGTTGAGTAGATAATCGGATGTAATTAGCAGGGTAACATTTTCCAATTTATAGGGAGAGGTTGTGAATTGCAGCCTTGTAGGTAACTACATGGTGTAATTGCAAATTTATTACTTTTATTTATTCTTTTATCATTATACTTTTAAATTCCTTTTATTATTATTACTTAAATATTTCTTAAAAATATATTTTATTTTATAATATTTATTTTTCATTTCATTCTCATTCTCAACCCTTAATCCATGTAATTTTTTACATTAACTTTTATATTTATTTATTTATTCTACATTTATTTTTTTTCATTAGCATGATTTTATTAGTGTCTAATTTTCAAATTAAAGTTGAATAAATTTATAAACTTACGTTTTTCATTAAATCATATTTATGTATGTTATGTTGAAACTTGACGTAAGAGTATTATGTTAAATTTTTATTTTGAATTTAAAACTTATGTTATATTTTTAATTTCATTTGTGTTGGTAGTATATGACTTGATATTTTACATTACAAGCCATTTATTTTTTTTAGTTAGATTTGATAGATTAACTTTTTGTCAAATATTTTAATAATTTTGTAATGAATTATATTTATAATATTTATATTTTTGTCAAACATTGCAATTCAAATGTTTGTATAAAACATATATTTTTAGTTTTTATGATTAATTAAATTAAAATATACTAATTTAAAAAATATAAATTGATTTTTTTTACAATATTAGTTAAGAACATATGTTTAATAATTAATATATTTTCAAAAGACAATATATTTCTCACATATTATTTATAAATATCCTTACTTGTCTAATATAATTTTAATTTTAGATAATTAATTTTTATTTTTTAAAATTTAATATAACCTTGTAATTACACTTTTGCAACCAAATAACACACTTGTAATTATAGTGTAATTACATTGTGGCATGGAAACAAAAGGACATATTAATTACTAGGTTGTGTAATTACTAAAGTGATAGTTACTACCTAGTAATTACACAAATTCTAATTAGCAAGTTGTTTTTCAAACAGACCCTAATGTGACATTTGCAAAGAAGAAAGTTTTTTATGACTGTCGTAGCAAAATTGATTGATTAATGTATTTTTTATATAAGAAAAAGGGTATACATTACTAATTAAATTTGGATGAAAAATAAAAGCATGCATGTTAAACACTGTACTAAATTGTTCTATAAATAGTGAAAAGTCCAAAAAATGAAGAAAAAAATTTAAACAAACTTGTATTTCTTGACCAAAAAAATGTGTCACATCACCTTTTTATTCCTAATAATTGAGTAAATGAAATAATATCCTCTAGTTTAAGTATTTAAATGAGATATTTACATAATTTAATAAATTAATACTGAACAAGTAAAAATATACTAAAAGAATATTTATTGCTTATTAAAGGGTTTGTATATAATTAAGGAAGAATTAATGTTACATCTTTACACCTAATAGCCTCAAAATGTAACTCACTATACATAATATATTTTACCTGCCTAAATATATTTAATTATTCAATTTTGTAAGTTCAAGAAGAATTAATTTATTTATCACTCAACTTGAATGATTGTTCATCAATTTTAACTTGGACACCTAAAATGTGTGCTCCGAGGATAAGAACTCAAACTTTCTGCATGTACCAAAGTTGTTGAATCACACAAAACCAATTAGAGTAGAAAGAATTATACACCTATAAAATGAAAGTGTCTACATGACTCAATGCATCCCTAGTTGTAACACCTCAACTTTCAACTTCCCAAAATGATGAAATTGTTTCTTGTAGCATTCTTATTGTTACTACAACTTCATCTCACCACTTCCAAACATGATCAACAGCCCAAAAGAAGTAGTCTAACGATAAAAATAATACATCATGACTCAAGGAAATCACCATTCTACGACCCCAAACTCACACTCGAAGATCGTGTGAGAAGAATGGATATGAGATCAGAGGCTCGCATTGCACAGCTTATGATTGACCATGATCTAGAAAAAAATGTGGATGAATTTAAGATTTCTACACTCTATACCTCCGAGTTTCTTGTTCCATTAAAGATTGGCACACCTCCTGTGCCACAAATTCTTATAATGGACACTGGTAGTTTATTACTTTGGGTTCATTGTGGCTTCACCATTGGTGGTGAAGGCTCACCATATCCGCTATACCTCTATGCGGAATCTTCATCATATGTTGAAGATGTGTTTTGTAACACAACTGTGTGTGATTTTTTAATGCTTAGAGGCCAATGTGGTGTTAACAGGAGATGTAACTATACTTATAGATATGCAACAGCTATGACTGAGGGAAATCTTGCTTCTGAAGTTGTGACATTTGAGTCAAGAAATGGAACTGAAGTGACTATCAAGCATCTTATGTTTGGATGTTCCTCAGTACAATCTAAAGGAGCAGATCATTGTAGTGGAATTTTTGGACTTGGACAACGAGCTATTTCTTTGATATCGCAACTAGATTATACTGGATTTTCCTATTGTATAGGTAATATAAATGATAGAGACTGATTCAAACACATTAATTTTGGGAGGAGAGCCTATAATTATGGCAGACTCCACTCCCATGTTTATGGTCATAGGCAAATACTATATAACCTTGGAAAAGATCAGTGTTGGGGACAAGTTTCTTAACATCAATCCAAGCATATTCAGGAGGATCAATTGCAGAGGTGGAATGCTTGTCGATAGCGGGGCCGCTTCAACTTATTTGCCTGATAAAGCATTAAACAAATTGAAGGAGGAAATTAGATCTGTGATTGGTACGACTCTAAAAGAACATATAAGCTCAAGACCAGATGAGCTTTGTTACCGTGGAAGTATCATGAGGATGTCCTTCACTAAGATAGATTGTGACGTCTTGTTTGATTGATCATTGTGCTCAAGGAAAACTAAATATGTTTAATTATAATATTGTTTCTACTTAAATCAGTGATACAAGTCTTTCAATTATATTAATATATCTTCATTTGCCTTTTGTTAAAGGAAAAGA
Source organism: Solanum aculeatissimum (assembly GCA_038996855.1). Taxonomy (NCBI): domain Eukaryota; kingdom Viridiplantae; phylum Streptophyta; class Magnoliopsida; order Solanales; family Solanaceae; genus Solanum; species Solanum aculeatissimum. Next base: position 6,959 of record JBCEWC010019379.1, read on the forward strand.
TAACAACTCTTTTTTTGAACATGCTCAAATTCCACAATGCTTCAATACTTTAGAGTTCCAATAGATCATCCTACAGACTACAGTGGCAGGAGTTCCCATCTCAAGTATTTAAGCGTTAACTTATTTTCTTACTTTCCTTTCATGACAACTTTTCTTGTAAATACTGTATTTAGAACTACTAAGCAAGGTGTCATCAGTTCCAGACGTGTTGATCAAGACGCCCTTAAGCATTAATAATTGTTGGTGTATATGCATTTCATTATTAAAATAAAATATTATGTGCATATATTAGTGGTATAAATTGTGAGAGGAATGGTTATTAGTTCTTGTAACTTATATGACCATTAGTTCTTGTAACTCTTATGATCATTAGTTTCTTGTAACTTATGTGACCATTAGTGTCTTGTAACTTATGTAACCACTAACCCATGTTCTACCCATTAGTGTCTTGGAACTCATGTAACTTCCAAGACATGATTCCTCCATTCGTATACCTACATTATTGTCCACTTTATTGTTATTCAAGACAAGGAAGAATTCCTCACTTATAAATAGTGGTGGTCTTACTTTGTTTTGTGATGAAGAAGAAGAATGTGGATATATGTTGTAGTGTGTAGTGAAGTGTGCAATGGTGAAAGAGAGGGCTGAGACTAAAGAAAATATTCTAAGTGTTTAACTATATTCACTATATACAAAAGAGAGAAATTATATGTTGAAGGAAGATGTTATTTTTGTGGAGTTTTGGACTCTTCAACTAATCCAGAGTTGTTTGAGTCATACAACGTTGTTGGGCTGTTGTATTCTGGAGGGGACAAGTCAAGAGACGTATTGCTGGATCGGTGTAGATTATGCCGCAGTGAACTTGAATCTCCTTAAAGAGAGCGAGATATCCATGCCTCAGCCTGAATGAATTTTATTTAACTTTGTCATTTTATTTTTTCAACTGTAATTTATTGTATATGTGGTATATTACACCAACAATAATCCTATCTAAAAGCAAAGGATCACAACAGAACAGAATATGAAAAGTTGATTAACTATAAAACAGATTGAACAACAAGCAATCTGCAACAATACATACAAAAAATACACAACACAATATTCTTCAAAATAAACATCTTGAATCTCACCAACAACGTAACCAAATCATTGGAAGCACATAATTACATGTTTAAGAAGCAATACGGACAATGTTGATGGATGATCATAGTTGGATCTAAAGCTATACATAATTCTGCTAGTGTCTCGTCAGGTGGATATAATAAAAGAGGCCTTTTGACATGGGAAACACTGTCCTTAACACTGCGTGAAAAAGCTAAATGACAAATATGTTGTGATAGTGCTGTTTCATTATTCTTGAAAATTGGAACTTCCTTTAAGGCTTGGTAGAATTCTACTATTGGCCATCTACCTGAATATTCATAACCATATATTTGCATATAGTAGTCACGGATGCATTCATCAACAATCCAATATCTATCGTAATACTCTTCCTTCGACATTGGAGTAGACGAAAGCTCTACGCAATTTTCCATGTTTACAATGAATGTTTTGCCTGCTTTTGGATGAGTGTCATTGCGTCCACTATTCAGTGGGAAGAGCTTTTTGGCTGTCTCCATCAAAGTGTCCTTTGATTGAACAGTTGGTGACAGAAGAAGAATTATGAGGGTGACAAGGCTCCATCTTTGAGTTACCATGGCTACAAAATGGTTTAATATTTTCGTTTTGATCAATTTTAATTTATAGAACATAGCAATCCAAGTTTAAGTTGAACTAGAATTATTATTAACCAACTTTAAAGGTAAAAACGTGGCAATGTTGAGTTACATTAGGAAAAGGATTACTTTTTTAATAAGGTAAATCAGTTCAGATTATGATTCCATATTTAGTTTCCAAAAAACTTTTGTTTCCCAAACCTATTCCAATTAGGACTAATTAATAAGTTCTCTAAAATTGTTTTTCCATAAACTATTCTAACTAGAAATACAATGTGTATCTATATATTACTCCTTCAATTTCAAAAAGAAAAATCTAGTTTCCTTTTGAGTTTGTTTAAAAAAGAATGATCCCTTTTTCTTTTTGTTAATATTTTAATTTTAGTTTTGCACATTGCATATTTAATACCACAATTTAAAGAGTATTTTGGTACATTTGACATAATTTTGATTTAGAATCACAAAATTGAAATGTCTACTTTATTTTCTTAAACTCTATATCAAGTCAAATCAGATAATTCTTTTTAAAATGGAAAGTGTAGTAACAAATATGGCTTCATGCATATCATCATCATTAGGTCATATTGACATCAATATACATTCAGATCAATAAATTAGCATGCCTAAAATTGGTATCTGTATCTCTATACATACCCAAAAATAACCCAAAGAAACCGTTAGGTGCACACTTGTTTAACAAATTATTTATGAAGCACAAAATGTTATGTACACACTTTTAAATGTAAATTAAAATTTCATCCAATTCAAAGATCATTATGTGTAATTTCCTAAAAGTAATGGTAACGCACTAGAAATATTAGCCAAAAGTTGATGTAAAATGGCAATTAAGGAATTAAAGAAAAAAAAGAGAAGAAATTTAACACCATAAAATCTTGGAATTTTTGTTGGTTTTAAAATTAAGGGATTGGGCTGGGAATGAAGAAGAAATTGAAGCTTAGAGGAGTTGTACACTTAGCTTGTTCTCTTTTCTTTTCTGGGGATGTACTAAAGAATAAATTACTATACGTTATTTTCTGTCATAAATTTGTTATCTTAGACTACTTTTAGGTAGACCACACACTTTGTCATAAGTTTTGCAGCCCTTCTTCATTTTGCTTTTCTTAGTCTTTTTGTTAAAATAAAAGTTTCCATGTACTCTTTATGCTACTTGCCAAAGTGGGAGAAAAATTAGATGCAATGAATAACTTCTATTTTGATTCTTTTTTCTTATCGAAGTGGAGTCACTTGTCTAGGAAAGCACATAGATACATGCAAGAACTAGTCAATGGTAAAGATCTATATATGAAAATTTAGTTGCTTCTTGCTCATAGTTTCAAGAAAAAAATAATGGAGAAAGGGAAATATACAAGATTAGCTAAGTTCCTTGTTACTTTGTGTCAGATGTTCCTAGAGACATCTTTTGGATTAACAGGTAACAAGACCCTGTGTTTAGAAAAAGAAAGAGATGCCTTTCTTGAGTTCAAAAGAGGTCTTACTGATTTTTTTTTATCATCTATATACATGGGGTGATCAAGATGTTAAATTGTGACAAGATTTAAGTGAAGATTTGATAGGAAGATTTTTTTTTCATTGGTATTAAAAGTCAAGATAGGAAATTTGTAGTCGAAATCATTAAATGGTTTCACAAATTACCTTGACATTTTTATGCATAGTGATGTCATGGATGACATCATGAGCAAGAATTCACTCCTAAATAGACAGCTTTTGATTCATTTGTAAGTTGTAACACACTTCTCACTTGTTGTCTCATCTCTTAAGACATTTGTTCTTCTTTCTCTCTTGTAGAGAAATAAAATTTTGTCGAACCTCATAAATTTTTGGTATTTTGTTTATTATTGTCTCATTACTATTTATTAGCTATCTTTAGATATAGTAGTTGTGCCATTATCACTCTCTATATATTCGGCTTCCGCAACAATTGGTATCAGATCCAAGGTTTTATCTGAGTATGCTCTGTGGTTGCAGCATAGTTTGAACTTCCACATCAAAAAAAATTTACTTTGATCTTTTACATTGTTAGCTAATAAATAGTATTTGTAGAAAAATAGAAGACAAGAAAAATGGCTAGTCCACATGAATGTCAACAATACGTCATCATTGACATCTTCACTTATGACAAGAATTGTGTCAAATGCAAAATATTTAGTTGAATTTTTTTATGGATCAGGACATTTTGGAATGTGACAAGGCGAGGTCCTTGATATCCTTTTTCAACAAGGGCTAGATATTGTCATAGAAGAAGAGAAACCAGACGATATAGGAGAAGAAGATTGGAAGGTCATCAATCGAATTGCTTGCGGTACCATTCGGTCTTACCTTGGAAGAGAACAAAAGTATCCATACACAAAAGAAACTTTTGCAAGTAAATTGTGGAATGCATTGGAGGAGAAATTCCTAAAGAAAATAGTCAAAATAAACTTTACACGAAGAAGAGACTGTTACACTTAACATATATCCCTGGTAGCACAATGAATGATCATATCACTAGCTTTAATAAGCTGGCAACAAATTTGCAGTATATGGATGTAACTTTTACTTATGGAGATATGGCCTTAATGTTGTTAAGTTCACTTCCCGATAAGTTTGAGCACCTTAAAACTACTCTTCTTCATGAGAATGATGAAATATTTAGCAAAGAAGTTTGTTTCGCTTTGTATATTAATGAACAAAGGAAAAGAGAAAAACAAAAAGATGAAGAAGTAGAAACATTGATCGTGAGAGGTCGTTCTCAAAGTCAGACAAGAACGAAGAAA
>JBCEWC010019380.1:0-11447 GCA_038996855.1 Solanum aculeatissimum
AAGTTTCTCCAATGAAAGGTGTGGTTCATTTTGGTAAGAAGGGGAAGTTAAGTCCTAGGTATGTTGGTCCTTATGAGTTAATAATCTTCTTTTGCAAATGTGGGTGATGGAACATTTCTACCAACGTGAGAGCATGGTGGACATATGTCATGGTGATACAAATCATATTAATAGTTTTTATGAAAGGATGAAAGGATTCGTATCTCCAGTTGGTACTGATGATTGGCAAGAACTCTTCACTTCTCACACTAGTGACCAAATTCAATGGAAATATCCATTACTCTCATGTTCCCCTGTCTATATAAGATGTCAAAGGTCATACTACATCGAGCTTATTGGGTTGGAAGGGCTTCAGCCATATGCTCCGGTACGCGTGCTCCAATAATTTGGTCAAACACAAGTGATCCCTCTTCGAGCGAATATGAGAGTTTCAGAAATTTCCTTTGGATCAAATTTTAGAGTCCCTAGAGCTGGAGTGATTCTTCACGAATGGGATAATATTATCACGATAGAGCTAGGAAATGGAAAGGCTAGAGGAACTCCAGAATATCAAGCATGGCTTCGAGAGGCCCGATATAGCATAAGCCTAGAAGGTGAGCAAGGTTTTGAAGATATCAAGATGACAATTTGGATACGACATACTCGTCTTGGAACTACAACAATCACTCCAGAGATGTGTGGTTCAAATGACGAATATAATGCAGTATCTGAAAAATGCAGGGGCAGGACCAAGAGACACTGAAATACCATCCTCATTTACTCCACCATCTTGATCAGAAGCAGTTTAGGCCAAGTTTTAGCATTGTCTTTATGTTATATTTCATTGTAATCTTAGTATTATTCTTATATTATGTCGTATTTGCATTGTAATCTTAGTGTTGCCTTTTCATTGTACTTATTATTAGTATTTAATGAAAGACTTGGTCTTTTATCTTCCAATTCAATTTGCCTCAATGACTTGGATCAATCTATCATAGTCTCATATATTTGGCGTTTAGGCCCACCTCTGGCATTAAAGAGGTCCAGTGCATATTAGACGCGTTTGTTCTATTGTTCTCCTATTTTCTATGTGATTTCTTTATTATAAATGTTTCATTATCTGTCTTATTATTTGATATTATTGAAGCAATGATTATCCATTTTATACTAACGTTATTTTCATTCTTGTAAAGGTTTTTGCTTCCTTCTTTAATTTATTCCCCAAAGGTTGATTTGCATTGACTACGAACTGGCGGATCACCCATTTTTCACAAGGTCAAAAGTTCGATCATCTACCAATATGACTGATTCAGGTGCATTGGATCAAAATGGTTTGGGACTTATCACTATTCCGAGAGCTGAGCCTGAAGCTTTGGAAGGAAGGGATTCAATTCCTTATGATGAACACATTGCTAATTTGATGCAACAAATGGCCAATATGCAAAGTGAAATTGATCGACTTCGAAACGTCACCAATTTGTCAATCAGCCTGAACACCCCGCTTCCGGAGCACAACATGAATACAACCATCTCATCATTTTTTCCATCTGTTGACATCCCTCCACCAAACCCTTCCCTCCTGAAAATCAATCCAGCCGCTTCTAAACTAGTTACTAATCTGCAACAAGCCAATTCTCTACCAGGCAGCTCACAACAAACCAATCCACTACCCTCTACTACATTTACCCAAACCCCACCTATCCAAACTACCTCATTTATCAAAACTTCACTTACCCAAACTACCTCATTTACCCAAACTCTACATGTACAAACTACCCCACTTATCCAAACTACCCCATTCACTCAAAAATACCAAGAGACCAACACATACCGGTGGCACACACTGCAATTCCTAACACGCAATATGTGCCACAAGTATATGAAGTGGAAGATCAACCTTTTGCTGCCCAAATGTCGACTGTGTCGGAAGTCGATCCATATGAGGAAATAGAGAGAGAAGCAAAGTCAAGAGCTGATGAAAATATTGCAAGAGAGATTCGTAATTTGAAGGAAGCATTCAAAAACATCCAAGTTCATAAGGGATGTGAAGGGCTTGAGTATGAGGATTTGTGTGTTCATCCCAATGTTGAACTGCCTGTAGAATATAAGATACCAAAGTTTGATGTGTTTGATAGGAAAGGAAATCCTCGAGCTCATTTAAGGTCGTATTGTGACAAGCTAGTTGGTGTTGGGAAAGATGAAGCCATTAGGATGAAATTGTTCATAAGGAGTTTGATAGGAGAAGCCCTTTATTGGTATACAAGTCAAGATTCGCAGAAATGGCACAATTGGGGAGTGATGGCGCAAGAGTTCATGGATAGGTTCAAGTTCAACACTGAGGCTATCCCAGATAGATTCCATTTGATGAAGTTAGAAAAGAAATCGACAAAATCTTTCAGGGAATATGTTAGTGATGGAGAGCAGATGCCGCAAAAGTTCAACCTCCGATGACAGAAAGTGAAATGACTTCTCTTTTCATACAATCTCAAAAGGATGCAACATGCTATGAGAATATGATAAGTGTGGTAGGACAAAAGTTCCTTGAGGTCGTCAGACTGGGGGAATTCATTGAGGAAGGCATCAAAACTTGAAGAATCACCAACTTGGCAGCCCTACAAGCAACAAGTAAGGCAATTCAGTCAGATTCAATTGGAGGAGCCCTTAAGAAGAAGAAGGACGGAGTGTCTGCTGTCATGACCATCCAGGAACGTAGGCCAAACCAAATGTTAACCTACTAAAACCCACCCCCACAATCCTTATACTATAGTCAGTACACCCAAATTCCTCAGCCTTATTACCAATCTCCACCCGCCACTTATCCAGTTTATGCTACCCAACCAATATATTATCCACCACGGGCACCCACTTATTCAAATGCACCACAATATCAACCTACGCATCCATCCCAACCTCATTATTCCCCAAAAACTCGTCCATCAAATGCACCCAGACCCCGCCCGAACTTTGAAAAAAGACCAGCCAAAACCTATACACCTTTAGCTGAACCTTTATCCCAACTATATGAAAGGTTAATAACTGCAGGAGTACTTTAACCAGTCCAAGGACGAATACCCAATCTCCTTCCAGGATGGTATGACGAGACTAAGCATTGTGCTTATCATTCCGGAGCCGCTGGATACGATACTGAAAACTGCCTTACTCTCAATGATAAGATTGAGGCACTGATCAAGGAAGAAGCCATTCAACTTAAAGGTGCCGCCCCTAATGTAAACAATAATCCTCTGCAAAACCATGGGAATGTGAACATGATCACCATTGATGAAGAGTGCAATTTGGAAGGGACCATCATATTTGTCAAAAAGATGGAAAGTGTCGCGACATCAACCTTTGTTACTCCCATAATCATAGTCCAAATATGAGCGCCAATTGAGGTAGAAGTTCTTGTTCCCGAGCCTCGAATCACCGCCTTGGTTGCTCAATCACCTTCTTTTGACACTAAAACAGTTCCTTGGAATTACTTAACTGATGCAAAAGGCAAAAGAAAGAAGAAAATAGTTGTGGAAATTGCCGCCGTTGGAATCACAAGATCTGGGCGTTGCTACGCCCCCAAAGAAGTTGTGCGAGCAGGCCCAGTTATGGAAAACAACCAGAAAAAGATAGTTATGGAGGCTGAAATGGAGGATTTTTGGAGAAAAATGCCAACTAAGGAATATTCTGTTGTTGAACAATTGAAGAAAACTCCCGCCCATTTTTTTTTTACTATCATTACTAATGAATTCTGCGACTCATAGGAGTGCTTTGGTGAAGGTTCTAAGTGAAGCCCATGTTCCAGCTGAGACAACAAGCGAGAGTTTTTCAGCAATGGTAGGACAAGTTTTAGAAGCTAACAAAGTCTCATTTTATGATGATGAACTTCCACCTGAAGGCTTGAGGCACAACAAAGCTTTGAATATCACCATTAGATGCAGGGAAAAGTTTGTTTCTAGAGTCTTGATTGATAATGGTTCTGCTTTTAACATATGTCCTCTCGTTACACTTCGAGCTTTGGGGTTTGATATTGGGAAAATTTGTGAGAGTCATGTGAGGGTTAGGGGTTTTGATGGGGCGCAAAGGGGAGTCATTGGAGAAATTGATTTGATGCTACAAATTGGACCAGAGGAGTTTATGGTAGAATTTCAAGTGTTGGACATATTTGCTAGTTACAATTTATTACTTGGAAGGCCATGGATCCACATGGCTGGTGTGGTCCCTTCTACTCTACACCAGACTTTGAAATTTGTTTGGAATCATCAGGAAATTATTGTTCATGGAGAAGGTAGTAATTTAGTGTGTCCCGATAATTCAATCCCTGTGATTGAGAATTTGGAAGAGCTGGATGGATTTGTATTCCATACTAGGGCGATTATGTGCTCTAATCAAGTTAAAAGGGTAAAATTGCCACATGCGCTTATGATGGTGGCTTGGAAACTACTAAAGAATGGTTTTGTGCCCGGTAGAGGTCTTGGAGTGAATTTGAACGGAATAGTAGAACCAATTCAGTTGCTTGGTAAGAAAAACACCTTTGGTCTGGGATACAAGCCTATTCCTGAAGAAGTCTCATCGGTTAATCTCAAAGGAACAATGGATAGTTCTTTACCACAACCGATCCCATCTTTTAATCAGTCATTTTCCAAGGCATCTGTTGCAGAAGGATCAGAGAAAGCTGTTGAGGACAACATCATGGAAGGACTCAACAACCTATTCATTGAAGAAGCATAATGCAATGTGATTTTGGAAGATTGCACCAAGACCCCTACCATATGGGACGTTAAGCCTGGAGATGCTTTGAACAATTGGACTTGTAGCCCATCCCCGAATCTTCGGGAATCTTGGTAGATGATTGTACTAGAATCTAAATAACATGATTCAAAATTGAGGCCTGGATCATGTTTATGAATTTTATATGTTTTGCCTCCATCTTTTGAAAGCTCAAAAGTTAAATCTAAACTACACTTTTGCTTTAAATTTTAAACTATTTGACTTTGTCCTTAAAGTTATTAAAGCTATTATTTTTTTCTTTTCTTTCTTCTCTTTCAGCAAACAAACTAATAAAACTGTCAATCTCAAGAATGTGACATGTTATGAAACGAGTGAACAAACCTCAAGTAGCAAACAAGTTTTTGCATAATATGAAGAAGATGTGCAACCTGAAGGGTTGACTAAAGAATTTGAACATTTTGAGAGCAAGGAAAAGACAAATTTGGATGAAACTGAGACAATAAATTTAGGAGATTCATAAGTGGAAAGAGAAACAAGAATCAACGTCTATTTGAGTCTGACTCAAAGAAAAGAACTTATTAATCTATTGAGACGATATATGGATGTGTTTGCATGGTCATATGATGATATGTCGGGGTTAAGCACAAACATTGTTTCACACAAGCTACCAAATAATCCATCATGCCCCCCAATAAAGCAAATGCCAAGAAAGATCAAGCCTGATTTGAGTTTGAAGGTTAAGGAAGAAGTCTCCAAGCAGTTTAATGCCAACGTCATTCGAGTCATAAAGTATCCTACATGGTTGGCCAACATAGTTCCAGTACCAAAGAAAGATGGAAAAATTAGAGTATGTGTAGATTATCGAGATCTCAACAAGGCCAGCCCAAAGGATGACTTTCCTCTTCCAAACATTCATATACTTATTGATAATTGTGCTAAGCATGAATTGCAATTATTTGTTGATTTCTTCGCAGGCTATCACCGGATTCTCATGGATGAAGAAGATGTAGAGAAAATAGCGTTCATCACACCTTGGAGAGTGTATTGTTATCGAGTAATGCCTTTTGGACTCAAGAATGCAGGGGCAACGTATATGAGGGCTATGACTACCATGTTTCATGACATTATCCATAAGGAAATTGAAGTCTATATGGATGACGTCATTATCAAGTCACGACAGAGCTCAGATCATATGGTAGATTTGACGAACTTCTTCGACAGGTTAAGACGATATAATCTAAAATTAAATCCTGCAAAGTGTGCATTTGGTGTCCCCGTCAGAAAATTATTGGATTTCATTTTCAGCAGAAAGGGGATAGAATTGGATCCTTCAAAAATAAAGGCCATCCAAGACTTGCCTCCTCCAAAGAGTCGAAAGGATGTAATGAGTTTTCTTGGTCGCCTCAACTACATCAGTCGATTTAATGCACAATCAAGTGTAATTTGTGAGCCAATATTCAAGTTGTTAAAGAAAGATGCTGCAACAAGCCTTTGATAGAATTAAGGAGTATTTGTCCAGTCCGCCTATTTTGGTGCCTCCAGAGTCGGGAAGACCATTGTTGCTATACTTTTTTGTATCGGAAAATGCATTTGTATGTGTGCTGGGACAACACGATGAAACTGGGAAGAGGGAGCAGGCCATATATTACTTGAGTAAAAAGTTTACACCTTATGAAGCTCGGTACACTTTATTGGAACGCACTTGTTATGCTTTAACTTGGATCGCGCAAAAGTTGAGACATTATCTGTGTGCATATACCACTTTTCTCATCTCAAGGATGGACCCACTCAAGTATATCTTTCAGAAGCCCATGCCTACTGGAAAGCTAGCCAAGTAGCAGATTTTGCTAAGTGAATTTGATATTGTATATGTCACTCAAAAGGCCATCAAGGGACAAGCGCTAGCTGATCACCTTGTCGAAAATCCTGTCGATTAAGAATATAAGCCTCTTAAGACTTACTTCCCAGATAAAGAGGTTTTGTTTGTCGAAGAGGATATTTCAGAGGAATATCCAGGGTGGAGAATGTTTTTTGATGGTGCTGCAAACTCTAAAGGAGTCGGTGCTGGGGCAGTGCTGGTATCAGAAGCAGCTCAACACTATCCAGTCTCAGCAACGTTCAGGTTCTTATGCACTAATAATATGGCAGAATATGAGGCTTGTATTCTTGAACTCAGAATGGCTGCTGATATGAACATACAAGAGTTGTTTGTCATAGGAGACTCAGACTTATTGATCCATCAAGTGCAAGGAGAATAGAACACCAAGAATGTGAAGATACTTCCATATTTGTTGTGTGTGAAGGAGTTGTGCAAGAAATTTGTCAAGATAGAGTTCAAGAATATTTCGAGATCTCAAAATGAATTTGCAGATGCTTTGGCAACCCTGACTTCCATGATTCAACATCTAGATAAAAACTACATAGATCCAATCAAGGTTAATATGCAAGAACAACCGACCTATTATTTTCATGTAGATGAAGAACCAGATGGAGAACCTTGGTACTATGACATCAAAAGGTATCTTAAAGAAGGAGAATATTCAGATGGCATAAGCAGTATTCAAAAGAGAACACTTCGGAGACTTGCGGATCACTTTTTTCTAAGTGGAGAAATCCTTTATAGGAGGACTCCAGATTTGGGGTTACTAAGATGTGTTGACTCTCAAGAGGCGAGCAAGTTGATCGAAGAAATACATGGGGGTGCATGTGGACCACACATGAATGGTTTTACTTTAGCAAAGAAGATTCTACGAGCGGAATATTTTTCGATGACCATGGAAACAGACTGCATTTGCTTTGTGATAAGATGTCATCAATGTCAGATTCATGGTAATCTAATTCATGTTCCACCAAATGAGCTCAACGTGATGAGTTCTCCTTGGCCATTTGCAGCTTGGGGCATGGATGTTATTGGTCCTATTGAACCAGCGACGTCAAATGGACACAGATTCATTTTGGTAGCTATTGATTACTTCACAAAATGGGTGGAAGCATCCTCATACAAGTCTGTGACGAAAAAGGTGGTGATGGAGTTTTTTCGAAATAATTTTATTTGCAGATTTGGAGTTTCTGAGTCAATTATAACAGACAATGGAGCTAATTTGAATAGTGGACTGATGCAAGAAATCTGTGAGAAGTTTAAAATTACTCACCGTGATTCCACTCCTTATCGCCCTCAGATGAATGGAGCAGTTGAAGCAGCCAACAAAAATATCAAAAGAATATTGCGGAAGATGATTGATAATTACAAGTATTGGCATGAGAATTACCATTTGCCCTCCTTGGCTACCGCGCCACCATTAGGACTTCAACTGGGGAAACATACTATCTTTTGGTTTATGGAACTGAAGCAGTACTGCCGATGGAAGTTGAGATACCTTCTTTGAGGATTATTCAAGAAGCTGATTTGAGTGAGGCTAAATGGGTACAAAGTCGATATGAACAATTGATGTTCATCGATGAAAAAAGAATGAATGCAGTTTGTCACGGACAACTTTACTAACACAGGATGGCCAAAACTTTCAATAAAAAGTGAAGTTGAGGCAATTTAAACCGGGACAGTTGGTATTAAATAGAATATCCCCACACCAAGATGAAGCTAAAGGGAAGTTTGCACCCAACTGGCAAGGGCCTTACATGGTTCACAGAGTACTAACCGGAGGAGCGTTGATTTTAGCAGAAATAGATGGTGAAATATGGCCAGAAGCAATTAATGCAGATGCAGTTAAGAGATACTATGTCTAGAACTTTCTTATCATATTTTTATGTAATGTTGTTTGTTATGTAATGAAAACTACGTTCCGATATGATTCCCTAGGTGGGATGCGTAGGAAACCCCTATCGGGTTTGGTCTCTTAGTAGTAATTTTGGTAAAATTTCATTTGTGTAATTTGAAATACGTTTTGACCTGATTTCCTCGGTGGGATACGTAGGCGGCCCAGATCGGCTTCGGTCACTTTATTAGAAAATATTTATTTCCCCTTTTATTTTTTATGCAAGGAACTACGCATGGCCTGATTCCTTTTGGATATGTAGGCAATCCGTGGAGGGTTCGACCTTTTCCTTTCAATTTTTAAGAAATATAGTCAAGAGCTATGCTTGATAAGATAGTAAGCTCAATCTCCTCGTACTTGAATGTCGGTATCTCTTTTTCACCGAAACTAGAACAATTTTAAGGACATCATCGCAAGAAGACATCAAGAGAATGAAAAGGATATATGGTCAATTGGATCATCGGGCACAAGAATTTTTCAGAAAAGGACATTCGCATTGTTTCACGACATGACACAGTCTAAACTTTGGCAGAATGTTTTTACTATTGCATGCATTTATATATTTTTATCTTATTTCTAAATATATAATTTCTCAATCAAGTATTATTTATTATTTACTATCCAAGATTTGGAGTGGACGGAGATTACAAGTCCAAACAAAGTTTGAGGAAAGAAGTTTGAAGATCCAGAACTCAGAGGTCAATGCAAATCAGCCTCCCCCAAAACTTATAATTTTTCTTTGAGTGCAGGTTGTCAGAATTAGCGAAAATAAGAAGTCGTTGATGTTCACAACCTTGAAATGATTAGATGTCGCCGATTTGCATTACTTACCAAACTATCACTTGCTTTGCACTGCGCAACTACTTTCCAACATATGCAAATGCACTGCATAAATGCTCTAAATTTGATTTTATTTTATTTATTTCAAATGCACTGCACAAATGCTTTCGATAATTTTAACTGCATTGCACAAATGCTTTCCAACAAATGCAAATGCAATGCATAAATGCTTTAAATATGTTCAAATGCACTGCATAAATGCTTTTAAGTATTTTTTAACTACGCTGCACAATTGTTTTCCATCATATGCAAATGCACTGCACGAATGCTTTTAAATATTTCAAATGCATTTCACATAGCTTTCGATTGTTTTGCATTGCACAAACGCTTTAAATTGCTACCAGATAAATGCACAAATACTTTCAAATTTATTTGTACAAATGTTTGCCAGAATGCATTATTATTATTATTATTTTCAGATGTCATTTTCATGAATCACTGGCTTGATAAGACTCATTTTGCAAATCATTGACTTCAAAGTCACATCATTACAAATCATTCGACTAAAAGCCTCATCTTTATAAATCATTCAGCTAAAAACTTTATATTCATGATTCATTTGGTTTAAGGCCTCATTTCATTAATCATCACTGAAAGGCATCATCCTCATCGATCATTGGCTTCAAAACCTATTTTCATAAGTTTTATTTATATTTCTTATCTCATCAAATTATTTAGGCTTGCATAGTCGTAATTTTACAAATTCACGCCTGAGAGATGTGGTTTTCAAGAGTCTATTATATATTACTTTACTATTAATTTTGATTACTAATTACATTATCAAGTTTAGATTGTGCAGGAGCATAAGCCCAACGTGAAACTATTTCTCAACACTGAACTGGGGCAATTTGTTGAGAAAGTCTAGCTTTCCAGCAAAGGTCAAGGATCTACCTCAAACTCTAAATTATTCCTCACATTGACAATTCGATGGTCAAGCCGTCTAATAATTTTAAAGATATGTTCCCTAAATCACAGTACCCGGTGTTGTAATAATTCGACACTGGGACAACTCTTTGAAGATCTCGCATTAGTTGTGCTTCCTTATTCATACATATCATAACCCTTTCAGAAATATGTGCGGCCTAACTCTTTTGCAACCAGAGATATGCATACAACAAGGAAGCCTAGTTTGGGCACATCTCTCTTTTATTCTACTGGTCTAGACAAAATTAGGTTACTAAGTCAACTTCTTTGCTCAAAAACTCTTTCATCGTTCTCGATCAAAGAGGGACAGCTGTTGACACCTAATTTTGTCTCTCCTTTCTTCTAATTTATTTCTAGAGCTTCTAAACTACTATAAGTCGAATACTTTATCTTTCAACACCATTTCTGTTCATTATTATTATTACCGTTATTATCTATTTGATGCTATTACTACTGTTACTTCAATTTTCATTATTTTTATTTTTACCACTTTCAACATTACATTTCTTATTATTAGAATTACTATTATT
This sequence comes from Solanum aculeatissimum, assembly GCA_038996855.1. Classification (NCBI taxonomy): domain Eukaryota; kingdom Viridiplantae; phylum Streptophyta; class Magnoliopsida; order Solanales; family Solanaceae; genus Solanum; species Solanum aculeatissimum. The sequence goes on from JBCEWC010019380.1 coordinate 10,766, forward strand.
ATCGTAGTACGATTTTCTTTAAAATCAATTATCATTACCTTATTTCAAAATTTATTCTTAAAAAATTAATTATAACTCGACATTTATACCTATGATGTTTAAAGTTGTTAACGGTGAATTTCAAAATATTAGTAGTTATTTTTATGTCTAAATTTCACTTTTATCGTATAACATATGTTATATTGATTATTAAGTTAGAAGCTCAAGTAAGTTAGTTTGAAGAACGAAAAGACCCCCAAAAACTTTCAGTTGTTTGGGCAGCCAAATTTGAAGCCCACGTGAATCAGCCCAAATGAGCAGTTTGAGTTAACTGAAACAGCCCATACCCATTTCAAATAAAACATTTCAATCCTAAAAAAAAAACTAAAGAGTTTCAGCAGCTGCAACGTTATTTCCCCTCTTCTTTTTCACGCATAACTTAAGTTCCAGTGACCATTCGCAGAAGCTATTTGCTCCCTTTTTTGTGCAAGCTCCTACACCTACTTTAGCATATCACCAAAAGGCATATAAGTCCAGCATGTAGCAGAGGCGATTTCAGAAAAAGTGCTCACCAGTTTGATCAAATATGGCAGTATCACGTGAAGGCCATATCCATCCAAGGCTTCATGTTCAAACGACTCTCTTTGACCATGGATTCAAAATCGAAAGAGAAATCCCGCTCAAATGCAAGGACTAGAGCCTC
>JBCEWC010019381.1:0-11447 GCA_038996855.1 Solanum aculeatissimum
CTATAATGGCTTGATCGAGGGTCTTCGGGTCCTCTTTCGCCATGTCACATCTAGGCCCCCTATCCGGGTCGTGACAATAACTTCTTTCTCTGTCCTGACCCCTTCCTCTCCTACTTTATCCCCTTTATCATCTACTAAGTTATCAACTTGACCCCCTATCACATAGGATACTATCTATCATTTAGCCTGATTTGCCAAATCGATTGACACCAGTGCTACATGGGTCGAGTCTGCTCTTTCTACGTTTATTGAGAGGGAGAGAGCACCAGTGTTGGTCTATTAATTTATGAGTGAAAGATAATGCGGGAGATAATAGATGAGATGTGCTTGAAGCTAGATTGTTTGGCTGTGAGTGTAGAGGATCAGGGGATGAGAATTGTTGCATTGTTGGATAGGGTGACTTCTTTAGAGGCTAAGGGTGGTATGGGTGATGACATAATGGATTCAAGGCCGATATTAGTGAGTTCAAGAAGGAGGTAGCAATATTATCGTCCACCGATATCACTTCACTTTGGGATTCAATGGGCGTAGCTCCTAAGGCTGGTACAGGTGTGATTCTTGATATGGAGAGTTAGAGAGAGTTTATTCCATCATCCTCTAAGATAGATGAGAAGGCCTTGGGAGTCGATATTATCATAGAGAAGCACAAGGAGTTGCGAGAGATAAAGAAGGCTATCATCGCTGTCATTACTAGAGATTCATTTCAGGATAGGTCTATAATCGGATAAGTGGATCATCCAGTGCAGCTGAGCCAGAGCATATGATTCCACAAATTGATGAATTGGAGATCACTACTTATGCACCTACCTTAGAGCCTTCACCCCTGGACCTAGGCCCGGATGCCCCCAGTATCTCTTCTTATTCTCCATCATCACTACATGCTGAGTGATCATGGGGATTCTTTATCTTACTCCTTCCTTTTAAGCTTTATTTATATTGTTCTTATACATTGAGGACATTGTTTTTTAGGAGGGGTGAGCATTTAGAATCCTAGTATTTGATGATGTTTTTATTTTTGTCCTGTTATGGTTGGTTAAGACAATGCATTGTATTTATTTTTGGGTCTTTGCTGATGTATAATTAACACAATCCTTTACTTTATGTTTGTAAATATTCTTTTGGTTGTGATTTGTGAATATTTTTTTATGTTGTAATAGTCAGTAACTTCTTCTTATTTGTCTTTTGGGATGATGTATGTTGAACATGCTTTTATCGTTTGATTTTTGGCAAACTGCCCATGCATATATCGAATGACATTTCAAAAATATTGTGTCATAACTCAAAGACCTCAACAATCCGAGTATTGATTACAAAAATCTTTGATTCAGATAGTTAAATGGATGAGGATCATGTATTGACTCATCTTTTAGTTCATCTCATATGAAAATGATCCATGCATGGATTGGAAGCATCCTGAGTTGATTAAGTGAGTCTTAAGCTTGGATATGCAATGATCAATAAATTGTGAATGTGTGCTGTCCAACTAGTGTTTGAATGCAGGAGCATTTTGCCATGAGAGGTGTGGTATTTATTGAAAGACATACTTGATGATATCAAGAACTTTCCTAGTTTGTCTTAAAGTGTTATCTTTGTTGAATCTAGATTAGTAAGATGACATTAGGTCTTTTATGGTTTCTTTCACGTCTAATTTGACCAAATAGGCTCCCATGACATTAATTGTATCCTTAGTGAACCCCGTTGATCTTTAAGCCTTTTTCTTGGCGACCTTATTATCTTTGACCTTCGATTGAAAAGATTATCTTTTTGTTGAACACCATTCCCTTCTTGAGATTCAATTTGTGAAATCATGGTTAAAGGCTAATGTTGGGGGTGTGGTAAGAAAGGGTTGTTTCATATTCAAAAGTTTGAGGAAAGAAATGGAGGAGTTCTTGCATGATGAAAAAGAAAAATATTAATTATACCTTTACAAAGAAAAGAAGAAAATAATTTGACTCAAACTAGGACCCTCATAAATAATTTTGAGAAATAGTAACATGTGGGACACCAAAGGTTGAGATGACATGCAAAATGATGTCATTGGAAAAACGAGAGTGAATACGGAATAAAAGAATCATGGGAGATGTGTGTAGAGTTGAAGGAGGGATTAGTCACTTATGTGATTCTAGTCTGGATGAAATTGAGTGAACATTGATTGATAATAAGGGCAAGCCAATGGGCCTTGTATTCCTTTTCCCTTTTGAGAATGTGAGTATTGCTAGATCCTTAAAGTTAATGTCATGATTTTGTGTGCATGAGAATAGTCTTTAGTTTGAGGGAAAATGGCGATGTTTTTGAAAATTGATTAGCAACTGTATTGATAATTGTGAGCATAGCTTTGTCTTGGTAACTCCTTAGTCATCCCTTGATGCTTCAAAATCATGTAAGTGGTTTGTAGAAGTTTTGAGGTTTGACGACAAAGAGAGGAATGTATGTGCTACTCTTTATGGCCTTATTTTGAAGCATTGTGCTTTGGATTGATTGATATTTACTTTCTTGAGGGCAAGCAATAGTTCAAGTTGGGGGTATTTATGAGTCCGCAAGTTGGACTCATATTGGGCTTAATTTACATAAAATATTGTCCTTAATGTGATTTTTTGCCTTATATATTAACCAATTTATGTGTTTGATGCTAGAAATGAGGAAGGATATGTATGGAAGGACAAATCTTAGCAAAACAAGACAAAAGGAGAAAAATTTCCAAAAAGGCGATAGAAATCGGTGGTTGTCAAACATTTTGGTGGATCATCAAATTGCTACATTGATCATCTTTTATAACAGTTTCCAACCCCAAGTGTCTCGTGAAAAAGGGGAGACACATTCCATGATTCAGCGGATCGCCAAACCAATTTTGCAACGCATAGTTCTGTTGCTAAAAGTTACCATTTCCAAGAATTTAGGAATAGTTCAAAAAGTTAGTTAAGTTATATTCAGCGGATTGCTAAATTGTTTTGGCGACAATGTACTTTGATCGTCGAATAGTGACGCATGAAGAAATTAAAGGTATTTTATTCTAGAGTATAAAAGAAAAGGGTGAAGCCTTTTAAAGTACACATTGAGATCTTTTGTACAACACTTTTACTCAATTCTAGAGAGAGGAAAGGACATTTAAATTCCAACACCCATTGTAAAGGGTAATCCCTTTTGTAACTCAATTTTTGTTTGAGACATGAGTGGCTGAACCCCCCCCCCCCCCCATTTTGGGGATATGCGTATTAATTGAATGTTGATTTCCCATTATGGGATTCTTAGTTAATTGAATTCTATATGCTAATTTGATGTGGGTTTGCATTTTCCTTCATTTATATTTGTAAATCTATGATTGCAAACATAGATTCATGTTTAGATCTTTTAACATTGCATGAACATGAGTATTCATAGTGGAAGGATTGTGTAATAGTCTTGGGTATCACAAGATTTGTTTCAATTTTGTAATGGGATTCAATTGACTAAGGTATTATATCAATTAGCTATAAGTTTTTGCAAGTTCCGATAGTTCTTGTTTAAATTGTGTATGAAATCTTAACTAATTCATATCGATACGCCATAATTGACTTAACCATTGTTATGGTTACAAGATTTCTATCCTACTCACAGGTGAATTAGCCTTAGGATTCATATTAGAGACCCACGTGTTGGAATTGCATTAACTTATGCACATCCCTGACATGTTTCCTTCTGTTGATACCTATGATATTATTACATCATAAAATTAGCTATAATTTAGTTTATTAGAATCAATTTTAAAATTTCTACAATTAATTAGTTCGACTAATTACTTCAAGTTTATAATTAAACTCCCAATCCTTATGCATTCGACCCTGACTTATAGTTTGGTAATTATACTAATGACAACCACCAAACCTCGTAATTGTTTGGGGTATACTTGAGCGATATCAACTCTTACCATCTGAGGATCTACATAACCATTCACATAATATGTTGATTGTCTATTAGAGCTTGATGGGAAAGTACAAATTTTCCATGGAAGCTATTGGGCTTCGTGTCTTCCCATTGTCTCTTGCTTACGAGGAAAAATATGGTTATCAGAACTCCCATTCTGCTCAATATCTACATCGGTAGTAATGTAGAAAGCTTTTTTGGAGAGGTACTTTCCTACATAAAATAAGTTTAAGCTGAAGGAGTGCATCAACAATTTCTAACAGACACATGGAGAGTCCATCAGTGCAGCCTGGTAGCGATTTACTAAGGACTTGAGGAGTGTTCCATACCATAAGGTCACAGGTGATTCTTTATTCTTCTTCAGAGCATTGGATGACAACAACAAATAAGTAGCCCACACTATAACATGAGGATCTTTCATGTATTATACTTTAGTAGAGGCTACCCAGAGATTTGAAAAGGTAGTCAAGATAAGTCGAGCATAGGGCACTAGAGACATAGAAACAACAAGCAGCTCTTTCTTAGTTAGCACAAATTTAGAGCAGGAAAATATCAACTATGATTTTCTTTTAGAGATATCCCAAATTAGTACTAACTTTTGGTGGTTGATGAAGCAAAACTAAAAGTGAGATAATACTGTGAGTTAGTAGGTAAGGGCACCAGTCTATGATGACTTCAGTTATAAAGAGGATACATTTTTTGTTAATGATCATATGGATGGTTCCCGAACCAATGCTCAAGGATCCATTAAGGGTTATTGGCGCTAAGGTAAAAGAAATAATGTTGAAACTTTAATAGAGACAACAACTTTCGCGACAACAACAACAATCGAGAAGGATACTATATGATAGAAATAGGCCTCAAGAAAGAGATGGTGATTGGGTGTGCATATATAGGTATCACAATGATAAGAATGAAGTTTATTTACCACCTGCAAATTATGATGATGGAGTTGATGTTTCGAGGATTTAGGTGATGTTAGGCAAACTACTCAAGAAGGCTGATGCACATGTTGAGACTTTGAAGGATATGAAAGAAGACATATCATGTATCAATCAAAATATTGAGTCACATGTTATTGGTATCAAGCTGTTAGAGAAAATATTCAGCCATATATCTTCACAGTTGAACCAATGCAAGAAAGGTACATTGTAAGCAACATAGTGCAAAACCTAAAGAATGATGGGCATTGCATGAATATGATGACTCGAGGTGGAGAACAAACCATGGACACATCAATGCTAACAGTGGTGAATAATGATAATAGAGAGGATAAGGAGACAACAAGGACTACTATGCAACTTGAAAATGGAGAAGGACAACCCAAGGGTCATGTGGGAGTAGAGAAGGCATCACCTAAAAGCCTTCCTCCTATAACAAGGCCTCCACAATCTTTCCCTCAGACTAAAGAAAAATAATGAGAAGGGAATGTTTTAGAACTTCATCTCTTTGCTAAGTCGATTGTCGATAAATCTTTCTCTTATTGATGCATTAGAGAAAATGTATGGGTATGCTAATTTCATTAAGGATGTAGTTACGAAGAAGAGGACGGTGAGTTAGGATCTTGCATATGACATTTACCATTATTGAGCAACATCCACTAGATCCCTTGTGTAGAAAATGGAAAATCTTGGAGCATCCACTGTTACTTGTACCATTGGAGCATTCAAATTTTCAAATGCATTGTGCGATTTAGGATCTAGAATCAATTTAATGCCTCTTGAAGTTTACAAGCAGTTGGGCATAGGAGTCCCCACTCCAAGTACAATGCTATTGTTGATGGTGGATCGAATGGTCAGGAAACATGTAAGGATACTTTATGATGACGTTGCTTGTATTAAAAATTTTATATCCCTTATACACATTATCAATCATGACTATGAGGTATACTTTGATATTTTAATCATCTTGGGGAGGCCATTCCTAGCAACTGGTAAGCTTTAGTAGATATGGAGTTAGGTCCACTCAAGACTAGATTGAATAATGAAGAGTTTGTCTTCAATGTCTGTTAGTCTATGGAGCAACCTGATGATCGAAAAGTTATCACTATTGTTGAAACTATTGATGAAATGCACCAACAATTCCTATTGAATAAAGGTCAGGTATTGAAGCACTTGTAACAGTGTTGATCAATTTCGGATGTGACGATATTCCAGACTATGATGAGATGGTGAATGCATTTTAGGCTCAAGGTTACTCCTGATATCCACTCAAGCTTGAGTTGGATTTGAAGAATTGAGGGACTCCACTGATGTGCTGTCAAAATACAATATTTTTTATGCTTAAAACTTAGTATTTTTTATTTTCTCAAAGTGATATTTGTGAGTTTGATATGTTTTTATTTTTATTTCATAGGATTAAAAAGTTGGGATGATTTTGGGATGAAGTTTATAGAATTGTAGCTCTTGGGGAAAGTATGATATAATCTAAGGGTCGTGGATACTTCTAAGTCATAGAGTGGTTTTGTTGCCAAGATCCAGTAAAGGTCCTAATTTAAGATGTTTAGTCCACGAGTGTGCAGATGAGCCGTAGAAATTTAGTACAATTCATGATTTAGTTTCATTCCTCGAGGATCAGATATTGAATAATTTCAGACAAAGTGCTTAGATAAAACCCTATATGGGTTGTAAGTCTGAATATGGTCGGCCCATAGGAAGGTCTCATGAAAGTAATGCCTAGTTTCAGAAAAAAAAATATATGCAGCCCCGACATGGGCCATGGAATTCTATATGGCGCGTAAACCCTTTTGTAGAGCATGCCAACTCCGTTTTCCTATTCAATTTGGATTTGATTTTACTTGTATAAATAGGTTTTTAGGTATTTTTTATGAAAGGAGAGAGGAGGAACGCTAGAAAAACACTTGTCAAACTCTCTTTATGTGATTTTAAAAATAATTCTATAGCATTGTGATTTCTTTAAGATTGGGATTTCTTCCTCTTTAACTTTACCATCGTAAGTGATTAATTATGCTATTCTTTAATATGATTACCACATGCAATTCACAATTATAGAGCAATTTCCACTAGATCACTTGTGTGGAAAAAGAATAATCTTAGAGCATTCACCATTCCTTGTAGAATTAGAGTATTCAACTTTGCAAAGGCTTTATATGATTTAGGATCTATCATCGATTTAATGCCTCTTGCAGTTACAAGTAGTTGGGCTTAGGAGACCCCACTTCCACTACAATGTGGTTGTTGATGGCAGATCGATTGGTCAAGAAACATGTAGGGATACTTTGTGATATCCTTGTTCAAGATAAAAATTTCATATTCCTTGTAGACTTTGTGATTCTTCACTGTGACATAGACTTTGATATTCTAATCATCCTAGGGAGACCATTTCCAGGCACTGGGCGAGCATTAGTGGATATGGAGTGAGGTCAACTTAAGCTTAGATTGGATAATGAAGAGGTTGTCTTCAATGTCTATCAGTCTATGAAACAACCTGATTATCAAAGAGTTGCCATTGTTATTGAAACTATTGATGAAATCCAACCAATAGTTCCTATTGAATAAAGGATAAGCGTTGAATCACCTATAACAGTGTTGATGAATATTGAAAGTGACGACATTCTAAACTATAATGAGATGGTAAATGCACTTCAAGCTCAAGGTTACTTATGATATCCACTCAAGCTTTATTTTGATTTGAATAATTGAGGGTCTCCACCAACAAGACCATCCATTGAAGAGCCACTGCTCTTAGAGTTGAAGGCTCTTCCAATCCTTTTTCTTTTTGGGAAAAACAACACTCTACATATGATTATTGTGGACGACCTTGTTGATGGATAGGTAGAGGCGTTGGTTTTAGTACTTAAGCACTTTAAATAGGCTATTCGATGGACGATTACAGATATTATTGGCATTCACCAAGGTATTTGCACTAATATTATTCACCAAGGCATTTGCACTTATATGATTCAACATCAGTGACATATAAACCCATTAATGTAGGAGGTCATGTATAAGAAGATTATTAAGTAGCTAGATTCCAGTTTGATTATTCGATTTATATATTTAATGGGTGAGTCTTATCTAGTGTTTTCCAAAGAAGGGAGGTATCATGGTTGTTCCTAATGCAAGCAATGCGTTGATTCCAATGAGGCTAGTCACACGTTGAAGGGTTTGCAAGGGCTATTGCATGCTCAATGCTTCTATTGAGAAAGATCACTTTCCTATGCCATTCATGGACCAGATCCTTGATAGATTGACAAGTAAAGGGTAGTACTATTTTCTTGATGATTATTCAGGCATCAGTCAAATTTCTAGAGCACTAGAGGATCAAGAGAAGATCATTTTTACATGTCCTTATGGCAATTTAGAATTCAAAAGGATGACCTTTGGACTATGTAATGTGCTTGCCACATTCCAAAGTTGCATGATGTTGATCTTTTTTGACATGGTGGAGGACACTATTGAGGTATTTATGGATAATTTCAATGTTGTTTATGATTCATTTGATGGTTGATTGAAGCACTTGCATAATGTGTTGAAGCAGTGTGAAGAGTGTCAACTTGTGCTGAACTAGGAGAAGTGGTGTTTTATAGTGAAATAAAGTATAGTGATAGTTCATTTAATCTCCATCAAAGGTGTTGAAGTTGATAAAACTGAAGTTGAGGTGATCGAAAAGCTCCCTCCACCTATCTCTGTCAAAGGTGTAAGGAGTTTCTTGGGAATGTAGGATTTTACCGGAAGTTCATCAAATACTTCTCAAAGATTGCACATCCATTGTGCAAATTTCTTGAGAAGGATGAGAAGTTTATATAATAATTCCAAAACTCATTTGAAGGTTTGAAGCTGAGGTTGATATCAACACCCATTATTGTTGCTTTGGATTGGACTCAACCTTTTGAGATTGTTTAGATACAAATGGAGTTGCACTTTCTGTAGTGTTGGAAACACGAAGAGAGAAGATCGTGCATCCTCTCTAATATGATAGTAAATCCTTCAATGGAGCACAAAAAAACTATACTATCACCTAAGAAAAGTTAGTTGCAATGATCTTTGCTTTCGAGAAGCTCAAATCTTATTTGGTAGGAACCAAAGTCATTAAACATACTAGCCATTTAGTGTTCTTGTATTTGATGGTTAAGGAAGACACCAAACTAAGGTTGATTCGATGGGTTCTACTTCTCCAAGTGTTTGACTTTGAAGTCATTGAAAGAAAGGGGAGAAAGAACCAAGTTGCAAACCATCAAACCAGACTTAAAGATGATGCAATTTCAAAGCTTGAAGATGGTTTTAATATATATGACTCATTCCCTAATTAGATATTATTAGCTGCATGACATGACTTGATTCCATGGTTCACAAATTATGCTAGTTATTTAGTCTATGATGTGGTATCGCCCGACATGACTTCTCAACAACGCCAAAAGTTAATGTCCAATGTGAGGAAGTTTTTTGGAATGAGCATACTAATTTCATGTGTATGCAAATGGGATTATTCATCATTGAGTACTTGAGGTAGAGATGATGAGCATACTTGAGGCTTGCCATTCATTGTTTGTTTGTGGGGACCATAGTTGTATATGGATAGCTAATATGATCTTTCAATGTGAGTATTATTTGGGTACTATCCACCAATATGCTAATGATTAATCCAAGGCATATGATAAGTGTCAAAGAGAAGGTGGAATTTTCCAGAAACATAAGCTTCCTCTGAACCCCATCATGGTGATTGAGTTGTTTGATGCATAGGGTATAGACTTCATGGGGAATTTTTGAGCTCAAATGGGAACAAGTGCATCTTGGTTCCTGTAGATTATGTGTCAAAGTGGGTAGAAGTAGTTGCACTGCCCAACAATGGAGGTAAAAATGTCACAACATTCCTCAAGAGGAATATCTTCTCAAGGTTTGGCACTCCTCGAGCTATCATAAGCAATCAATGTTCCTAATTTTATAGTAGATTGTTTTAAGGTTTACTAGAGAAGTATATGATGAGACACAACGTTGCAACTCCCTATCACCCCGTAATAAGTAGGAAAGTTAAGGTCTCTAATCATAAGATTAAGCAAATTTTATGAAAGACCATGAATGCAAACCAAATTGATTGATCGTGAAAGCTTGATGATGTATTTTGGGTATACCTAACTATATTCAAAACTTTCATAGGTATGTCTCCTTAAAAACTTATGTTTTGGAAAGTGCTGTCACTGGCCTATAAAGCTCAAACCCAAAGAAATACGGGTGTTTAAGAAGTTGAATTTGGATTGGGATGATGCTTCAAACCTAAGGCTGAACCAACTCAACAAACATGATGAGTTTCACTTGAAAGCATACAAAAGTTCAACACTGTATAAACAAAGAATGAAGTTGTATCATGATAATCGAATTAAGCATCACAATTTCGCACCGAGAAAGTTGATTCTTTTGTTCATGTCATGACCAAAAATTTGATTGCGACTAAAGAAGAACAAAATAAATCATAAACCATCCCAACATATCATAAGAAATCCCAAACTCTGGAGTCTTGAATACAAGAGCATCTAAAATAGTACTGAAGGGTAATACAACTGTCTCAAATGAAAATACAAAGCTAAAAATATCTGATACAAAGTATATAAGGAAGAAATAAAGAAAATCCTAAAGATCTGCCGAGACTCAAAGCCTGAGCTTCACCTATAAGATCTGGATAGGTGCAAAAAAGCTTAACTAGCGTGAATCAACTACCCTGTGCGAGTCCCTGTGCTCTATTTTCGAGGAAAAAAAGTAAGGGTGAGTATACCAAAGTGTACCTAATAGGTTTAATTGAGTGTTTAATAAAAATAGAACAAGAATGTAATAACGAAGAATACCTTACCTACATCAAGAAAGGTTACTATACAATTAAAATACACATAGAGGTACGATAATATAACAACACAAATGTTTTTGAAAACTCCTTATGGTTTGTCTTGTATGATGTTATACTGGTCATGGTTGAGTTTTGGTAGCCACAGGTTGAGTTTAAGTGACTGAATGCAAAACGGATCATCCGGTGGCCTAGAGATGTCGTTTAGACAGTAGACTTTGAGCTGGCATAACATTTGATGCGGGTTTAACCATGTAGGCTGCTATATACCAAATTGAAGCTCTTTGAGTTAGATTCGCAACACAACTGGTTTCACTTGATTCAGAGTTCGTATGAGGAAGTTATGACCAAAGTAGTGAGACTGCCTGAAATTTGGAAGACATTGGAGATAGGCCATGAAAAGGGCACAAGTCAACGACCACGGACCGTGTGCGGGTACACGATCCATGTGGAGGTCCGTTCCATGGTCCAATAAGCTGGGGGTGGCCAGGACCCACCCTAAAACACAAGTCTTGGCTCACGGACCACCCCACGGTCCGTGAGACCTTGTACGGTTCGTTTGGTGGTCCGTTGAGTGGGGTAGTGTCTTGGCCATGGGTGGGGTTGATTCTTGTGCCACGTGTGGCTCAACCGACTAGTACACGGTCTGTGAGTCCCCTCGTCAAGTGTTCTAGAAAGTCCTCCGAGAGTTCGCGTTGAAGTTTTGGCTAAGTGTTGGTTGATGGTGCCTTTTACGGTCCGTGTGACATGTT
>JBCEWC010019382.1:0-11445 GCA_038996855.1 Solanum aculeatissimum
TAATAGGTACACATTTTGAATAGTTTAGGTGTTCAATAGGAACTAGTCTTAGTTTAGGTGTCTAAGTGAAAAATGGAAACAACTTTAAGTGTCTGCTGATGACTTAAGCCATAAATTAATTTTCAGGGTAATAATTTTGATCCTCTCAGTTTTAACTTTTAACCTATTAGTAATTTATTATATTTTTCCATGGTGGAATTGTTTTTTGATGTGGTAGAACAGAAGTTTTAAACAAAAGAGAGTGGTAATCACACCATCAAATATTAGTTTAGGTGTGGTTAGCTGACCATTGGGTGATAATTCAGGTAGGAAACTCACATTCCCAGTAGTTCAGGTATGAAATTTAAAAAAGAGAGGATAGTTTAGATGTGTTTTTGAGCTTTCACTCTTTCTTTTTATTAACCTTTCCTCAATTATGGTGGATTGTATTTATTTTAGGTCTGGAGGAAAATCTTATGATTTTATCGAAGCTAAGTCCTCGGAGACTTGGTATGAATGGGTGGAAAGATCTAAGATGGTCATTAGGAGAATGATGTTATCCAAAGGGGCAATACGGTGAGTGTGTAGAAGACTCAGGGAGCTCTCTGAAATCAGGGGAAAGTCTTTTAAGTCATGGCATGGCAATGATCTCTCTATCAACATTGATTTTTACTTTGCCGATCTGGTGTGAGGCTCAGACGAGATATAGACAAGCTTCCATGACCTTGCATGAGAATAAAAACAGCAGTACTAGGGCTGGTAGCGATGGTGACCTACTGAGCTCTTCCTCTGGGAAAGCTGTTTTGTGTCATTGAGAAACTCAGAGTATAGAGGAGGAAGAGGATTATCCACTGTTCCATAATTATAATTTAACAGGTGATGTGGATCCCCCAAAGAAGCACGTGGAAAGCTTAGGGGGCATTAAAAGTTTTAGAGGACCAGTTGTGTAAAGAAATTGGGCCCTCCTTGATTAACTCTCTTGGGCCTATGACTTCCAATTCCAAGCTCAAAGCTCCAAGATTGGCTCAACCCAAAGAATATAATAACAGCAGAGCCTTTCTTGGACTCTATTTTCTCTTGCAAAGAAAATAGTAGTCTCCCCGAAACTCTGGTTTTCGATGAATTCAAAGGAGATGCGTGAATATCAAAAGGGAGTGAAGGCAAAGAAGAAATATGCAGAAATTGTCTGAAGTTTCTATGCGTGCGGAGATGGAGGTAAATAATTCAAGAGATGACACAAAGGGGGATCAAAACATGCAGATTGACAACAACACCACATAATAATTCTAATCAGAACAATGAAGTGGGAGAGGTTGATTTCTCGGAATCACTAATGGTAATGTATTCAGAACCTGAGCCTTTGTAGTGAGCAGGAGGAAGACTTGAACTCATCAGTTGTTGCTTGGTTACTAACAAACATGATAAAGCTTGGCCGACAGTTTGGAATAGGCTTCAAAGTGTGCAAGAGAGCTGCTCTTCTTTTGCTGACAAAACTGGATCAAAGGTGAGAGAAGGAGAAGGGGCAGGGATAAAGGGGGAAAGCAATCAAGACAAACAATACAGTACCAAAGGAAGTGGAGAGCCTATTCTTTGATATGAACTTTGTGAGATTTAGGAGAAGAATATTATTGAATTGTTGTATCTACATCATTACATTGAGACCATATTTATAGATACTTTATTAGACTCCTTTTCCAACTAGGATACTATAATACAATCCTTTTCCAAGTAGAATTCTATATGCTATTCCTGTTTCTGTTCCTATTCCTATTCCTATTTTATGTAGGATTGTAGATATTATTCTTGTTCCTATTCCTATTCTAACAAACTTCAAGGATGAGGAACTCTAGTGGGAGGATGTTAGCCTTAACAAATCAATGAAAGTAAAACTTCTATCATAGAATGTCTGGGGACTCAATGGGGGGAGTAAAAGGGACATAGTCAGGAAGTTGTTGCACCAATGGAGGGTTGATATCTATATACTGGTAGAAACTAAAATAAATGAACCACCTGATAGTGTATTACATAGTATATGGGGCAATAGATGGAAAAGAGAATTACACAAGGAGCCTCAGGGGAGCAGTAGGGGTATTTTAATTCTTTGGGATAAAAGGGTGTGGAATGGGGAACTGGTGGAGATTGGGAGCCAATGTATCATTGGGAAATTCACAGGAGTCAATGATGACTTTAGTTGGAATCTCAGTGCAATATATGCAGAATGTAATAGGGAAGTCGGTAAGAATGTTGTGGGAGGAGTTGCAATCCATTGAAAACAGAGTTGATTGTTCTTGGGGGGTAGTATGTGGGGATTTCAATGTGACAAGATACATTGCAGAAAGATCCAATTGCCACAGGATCAGTGGTGCCACTGAGTGGCTTTTCGGCTTGTATTGAGGAGCTAGAGTTGGTTGACCCCCTTTTGTATGGGGGGATCATTCACATGGAGAAGGGGGGAAGAACATAGGAATGCATCAAGAATAGACAGATTCTTGAACTGTGTACAGTTGGGAGAAAGTTTTGCTAACATCAAACAGAATGTACTTCCCAAATTAACATCTGATCATAACCCAATAATCTGACATGTGGGGATTGGGAGTGGAAGAAATCTTATTTCAAATTTGAATCTTGGTGGTTGGAGGTGGATGGTTTTAGAGACATGGTCAAGGAATGGTGTATGTCATTCAATGTTGAGGGCAGAGCAGGTTATGTATTAGCTGAAAAGCTAAAACTACTGAAAAGAAAATTGAAGGAGTGGAGCACAGCTAATAGGGGTAACTGCAAACAGATAAAAGAAGGTCTCTCAATCAAATAGCAAGTTGGGAGAGGATACAACAAGATAAGGCTCTCACCGATGATGAAATACTTTAAAAGAAAAGCTTGGCTATGGAGTTTGAAGAATTAGCCAAGAATGAGGAGATAACCTGGAGGCAAAGATCTAGAGTGCAATGGCTTAACCAAGGGGATAAAAATACAATAGTTTTCCATAGGATTGCCACCTCACATAAAAGGTACAATTCTATGGGGCAGTTGAGGTGGATGGTGTCGCTGTTAAGGATACAGAGCTGATTAAAGGTGCTGTCCTAAATTATTACAGGGATCTTTACAAGGAATCAGAAGTGTGGAGGCCTGAGTTGAAACTACAGGGAACAGATATGAATATCCAATGAAGAACAACTGTTGCTGCAAAGACCTTTTGAGGAAGAGGAAATTCAGGAAAGTATTAATATGTGTGCTAAGGAGAAAGCACCTGGTACTGATGGCTTTCCAGTTATATTCTTTCAGACCTTCTGGGAAACCTTAAAGTAGGATATTATAAACATGTTGGTTCATTTCCATTTCAGTCAGACTCTTGAAGAAGCTTCAATGCAACCTTCATTCTCTGCTTCCAAAGAAAGTTGGAGCTTTAGATTTGAAGGACTTTAAACCTATTAGCTTAATGGGAGGTGTGTACAAGATTTTGGCAGAAAGGCTTAAGAAAGTGGTAAGTTTATCACAAAAACTAGATGACCTTTATAAAAGACAGAAAAATCATGGATGTTGCATTGATAGCAGGTGAGTGTATAAACTCTAGAATGAAAAGGGGGGTGCCCGGATTATTGTGCAAATTGGACATCCAGAAAGCTTATAACCATGTTAATTATTTTTGGGACAAATATGGTATTTGGTAGTAAGTGGCTACTAAAGTGGATTCAATTTTGTATAAAACTATCAAGTTCTCTATTCTTATAAATGGAGAACCTTTCGATTTTTTCAAGTTTGAAAGGGGACCGAGGCAAGGAGATCTCCTATCTTTTGGGTTAAGTGCATAAATGTCCCCCATAAGAGCTGGTCTTCATAGTTTGCCTCCCATAAGAAAAGTTTTACAAAAATAGCCTCCATTCATTTAATGAAAGTTCTTTGGACAAAATTGTTCTCTAAACCTAACAAAATAAAGAAAGTTTAAATTTTAATAACTAAATGAAACTAAAAAAGTTAATATTTCTTTTTTTTCCTTTTCTCTCTATCTGTTTTTTCTTCGTTTCTCTCTTCTTCATTTTTTGTTTTCCTTTTTTTGTCCTTCTGTTTTGCTTACATAGTTTTTTTCTTCTTCTTATTTATTTTTTCTTTGTTTTTCTTAGGTTGTTTTTATGTTCACTTTCTTTCCTTTTTTTCTCCTTTTTCTCTTATGTTTTTTCTTTTCCGTGTATTTTTCTTTTTATCTTTTTCTCTTAGCTTATCTTTATTTTTTTCTTTCCTTTTTCAATATGGAAGTAATGAAAATTATCTATTTTGTACTTCTTTTAAATAAGCTTTATCCTTCGATTCAAATTCAATGTTCAATACAATTTTTTTCATATTTACTATTTTAAATTTAATATATTTAGAGGCTATAACTTAGCTAAAAAAACTTTCAAACAACAAGTTACGTCTCATGAGCAAGAGTTGACACTGTCTTTTTATGTCTTTATTTATGAGATGCTCTATAACCCTTGTCTTAGAGGCAACACTTACACCAAGAATTTCACAAGTTATGCCGCGTGGACAAGACTTGACACAACTATATTGTGTCTTGATTTATTATCTGTTCTGTAACTCTTGCCTCTTAGCCGAAGGACTTCCAAAATAATAAGTTAAGCCCCATGGGTAAGACTTGATAATATTATATTATGTTTTGATTTATGAGATACTCTATAATTATTGCCCTAAAGGTAAGAATTGTTAGTCCAAAGACTTCCAAACAACAAGTTAAACCCCATAGGTAAGACTTAATACTACCACATTATGTATTAATTTATTAGATGCTCTATAACTTTTGCTTTCGTGGCAAGACTTAGCCTAAAGACTTCAAGGAACAACTTGCCCCTCATGGGCAACATTTTCCACTACTTTTACTAAGTCTAAGTTATGGGAAACACCTTAACTTTTGCCTTAGAGGCAAAACATAACTCAGGTGTTAAAAGATATATATGTTTCATGGGCAATAGTTTACACTATTTTATTATTTCTAACTTATGAGTTGCTCTATAATTCTTGTCTTAAAGGGAAGACTTAGACCAAAAACATCACAAGTAATGCCCCCATGGACAACACTTGACACTACTACATTGTTTCTTGATTTATCATATGCTTTATAACTATTGTCTCTTAACCCAAGGACTTCCAAACAACTAGTTAAGCCTCATGGACAAGACTTGATAATATCACATTGTGTTTTGATTTATGAGATACTCTATAACTATTTCCCTAGAGGTAAGAATTGTTAGTCCAAGGACTTAAAACAAGTTAAGCCCCACAGGTAAGACTTGACACTAACACATTATGTATTGATTTATTAGATACTCTACAACTCTTGCCTTAGAGGCAAGATTTCAACCAATGACTTCAAATAACAAATTGCACCTCATGGGCAATATTTTGTACCATTTTTACTAAGTCTAACTTATGGGGAACACATTAACTTTTTCCTTAGAGCCAGTACATAACTCAGGGGTTTAAAAAATATATATGCCTCATGGCTAGTATTTTACACTATTTTATGGATGGATGGATATATATACATAGAGAGAGAGATGATAAAAAGACAAAAAATAGAAGTAGAGAAAAAAAAGAAAAAAAAATTAAAAAAGGGAAAGAAATAACAAATAAAAAAAGTAAAGAAAGAGGAAAAAAGTAGAAGTTCAGAAAAATGAAAAATAATAATGAAAAAAGTGGAAAAAAAGAAAAAGAAAAAGAAAAACACGAAAAAAGAAAAAAACGACAAAGAAATAAAAAAGAAGAGAAAAAATAATAAATAAAAGAAAAAAAAAAAGTTGAGAGGCAATTGAGCATGAAGAGTTGTTTGAAAACTATTTTAGGTGTAGAAGGGCAAAAATATACTTTTGATTCAACTTAAAGTGGAAGGAAGGGCAAAAAATCAAAACCACTACATTTGGAGGGCACCCTGTAATTTCCTGCTATCTCTTTTCATATTTATACTGGCTATGGAGGATTTTTGACAGCTTAATGAGGGTGGCATCCCAGAAAAGGTGGATAAAGGGGCTTTCCAATTGGGGACAGACCACGAAACTTAGTTGAGATTAGCCACTTATTGTACGCAAATGACACCATCATCCTGTGTGATCAAAAGCAGAACAGGTAGCATTCATCAGACTAATCTTGGTCCTTTTTGAAGCAGTAGCAGGACTAAAAGTCAACTGGAGTAAGAGCAACTTGATACCTCCAAAGGAGGTACCTCAGATGCAGGGATTGTCTTGTATCTTGGGCTGCAGAATAGAAGAGTTGCCTGCAATTTATTAGGAATGCCTCTGGGAAGTAAACACAGAGCTTTGGAGATTTGGGATAGTATCTTGGAAAAGGCTGAAAAGAAACTTGCAGTGTGGAAAACTCAGCATCTGTCTTGGAGGGGTGGAGTGACTCTAATAATTCTTTGTTAAGACTCCTACCCACCAATATTTTGTCTTTGTTTCCAATACCCCCAAAAGTAGTAGAGAAGTTGAACAAACTCAGAAGAGATTTCCTATGGAAAGGAGGCAAAGAAAGCAAGAGATTCTTTCTGGTGAAATGGGACACAGTTATGCTCAGTAAAGAAAGAGGATGCTTGAAGATTAGAAACTTGAGAGTACAGAACAAAAGCTTCCTTATGAAGTGGTTGTGGAGATACATGAAAGAAGGAGCTCTCTGGAAGGAGGTGATTGTGGCAAAGCACTGTGAACTAAACCCATGATGTTCAGAAGTGGTCCCAGAGTCCTATGGGCTAGGGACTTGGTGAACAATCTGGTCCTTTTAGACCTCAATGGAAGGAAACCTGAGCCTAAAAGTAGGTAGTGGCAACAAAATCAGATTTTAGAGAGAAGGATGGATAGATCAGACCCCTTATGTGAAGTCTTCCCAGACTTGTTCTCGATGTGCAATAACCCTGATGCTAGAGTAGGTGAATGCTGGACTACTCAGGGGTAAGACTTTTTCTTCCGAAGGCTTCTAAATGATTGGGAGGTGGAGAGGCGGCATCACTGCTGGGAAGACACAACATCACAACAGATGCATCTGGCAAGGCCATATGGAGGCATACTAAAAAGGGACAATTTCAAATATACACAATAACCTAATCAATTTATAGCAAATATAGTCATGTTTTATTTACAATAAAAATAGCCAAAAATCACAAGAAATATACAATGACTACAATATAGCTTGCCAAAATTCATAGAAAGCATACACTGATTATACAATATAATATTACTTATACACGAGCTATACACTGAATATACATTATGAAACATTGTACACATGGATATTCAACGAATGACCTTAAGGTTTAGTAATTAAAATGATGGAATGGTCATTTGATGTAATTATCCCTACTAAAAATGGGAATTTCACAGTGAATAATGCCCATATGAGAGTGATCCAAGGTGCAGGTGGTGGCATTCTCTACTACCGGAATAGCATCTGGAAAGGTCTGATTCCAACCAAAGTGAAGTGCTTCACCTGGTTAGTAATTAGAAGAGCATGCTTAACCCAAGAAGTACTCCAGTGGAAAGGGATGCAATTGGTTCCCAGATGCTTCCTATGTAACTTAACAGGGGAAACAAACAAGCATTTGTCCCTACACTGCAAGTTCACCAGCCAACTATGGGAGTTGTTTCTTAACATAATCAGCTACAGTCGGACAATGCCAGAACATACAGCTGATTTACTGAGCTATTGGATAAGGAGAGGAGGCATCAAGACTCAGAAAAGGTGGTGAAATTGATACCTTCATGTATTTGGTATTCTGTAAAGAAAGAAAGAAATGGGAGGTGTTTTGAAGAACGAACCAATTCCATTCGCAAAGTAAAATGGATTTGTTTAGTATTTTTCTTTTTTTTTGGTGCAAACAGCTTTGTATAGAAGATGTAGATAAAATCATAGAGCTAATAGGCAGCTTGTTGTTCTGATATGAATGTAATTCCTTTTTGAAGGTGGCCATCATTTCCTTAATGCTGAGGAATACAAATTACCAATTCTCAGACAACAAAAGAGAGCAGTGTGCAGTAGTGTTCCATTCCCTGATTGGTATTCATGGCCTCTTGCAGAATGCTACTATGACAAGAACACTCTCCAGAAAACAGTTCTCACAGAAAACATTTTCCTCATACTACGGAACACACCTTAATTGTTGTGGGACTTCTTTATGGGCTTGCACAAGTTGGTTTATTATTGGGATCAAATTGGGAGGAGACTTTCTATCCTAGATATAATTTGTATAATAATGGAATCATAAAATATTAATGTCTACAATGGTTGAGAGTTCTGCGCTGTCCAGTTTATAAAGAAACCTCTGTTTTTCCTTTATTGTCAGACCAAATTGGTCACTTGATATCCTAATTGTTAAATTAACTTTTTGCAGGATTAGGTTGGAAGTCTTGGAAAAAGCGTTGGTTTATCCTTACACGTACATCTCTGGTCTTTTTCAAGAATGATCCTGTTAGTATAATTTCTCACTTTGTTCTAATTTCCGTAGTTGATTTTTTATGCTCAATTGTTTATTTGATTGCATTCTCTACTTCTAAAGAATAGAGAGAATCATAGCTTGTATTCAAGTTGATGATTTAATGTTAGAAAAAACACCTAATAACACTCTTTCCTTCACTTTGCTCTGCGAATATAGTTTAAATTTATGGAAAAGGGTCAAATATACCCCTGTACGATATAAACCGCGGTTATACTTTCGGTCCAAATATACCTCTCCCATTATACTTTGGCACAAATTTGTCCTTAATTTTGATGGGAAGACACGTGTCAACCTTAGAGCCAAATGATGCGTCCTCAATTTTAAATACACAACTTTTCTTAGAAACCCATCCATTCAACCCGATCCTACCTATTTTCTTTTCTTTTCATCATCGTCTTCTCTTTTAATACCAAAAGCTTCAAAGCTTGTTTTTCATGGTGGATCTTCTTTTATTTTTTTCAATCTTTTAAAAAAAGAAGAAAAAGTATACATCCAAGAGTTTTTCGCTTATCAACCTACCCTTTAGGATGTGAAAGCTGTTCTAGATGAATGACTTAACCATCTTGTCAAAAATTGAAAAGAATCAAAACAAAATAAATTGGAGCTTAAGGTTGTGACCATAAAGAAGATGTCCTAAAGGCACTCGATAAGCTGAAAGCTATGTTAATAACTTATTTTGCTATCTATTTTATTGTTAACCGGCTGTTTACATTTTCCAGTAATGCTCCTACCCATTGAAAAATACGGATATAACAGAACGTATCAACAGTAATATGATTATGCAGTTCAAAAGTTTTTATTCATTGAGATCCATTATGCAGTTCAAAAGTCTTTATTCATTGAGATCCTTCTTATTTGTCTCTTTACTGAGAACAAGTTTACAGTATCTTACACCCTCCCCCATGTAAAGATAAATTAATATGATAATATTTAACATAACAAATCAAATATGATAATGTAAAAACAATGTTAGAATGTAAATAAGCATAACCTTAAGATAACAAATCTGCACACTACCTGCACCCAAGAATATAAGTTTTCTTCTTTTTTCAAAAGTTGAAGAAAAAAAGAAGAAATCCACCATGAAAGAACAAGCTTTGAAGATCTAAGAGTTGAAAAGTGAAAAGACAATGGTGAATTTACACTTATATACTGTCAGTCTACACAAATTTGAAAAACACATTTGAAATGGGGACACACAAATTTGAAAAACATGCACAAATTTATAGTTGGAATGGGGAAAAAGACATAAAGGGAAGAAAAATGGTGAATTTACACTTGGATACTGTCTCAGTCTTTATTATTTCTAACCCAATTCATTTTTGTGATTATTAGATGAAAACACAAATTCTTTGATTCTAATGATTTGTTAATTTTTTATGATAAAAATTTGTACTTTTTGTCTAGTGAATTTTTCTACAAGTGATAGAGAGAGTTAGGGGTATGGGATGACATGGTTGGGGGTATGTTTCTGCAAAAGCGTTTTTTGTGTGTGGTGGAGGGGGAGGGGGGGTAAATTGATTTATAATTTAATTCACTCTCCTTAATTTTCTTGTGGTTGTCAAAAAAGTGTCAAAAATTGACACAGGGATGGGTTTATAATGGATAAGGTCTACTTCGGGTGTCTAAGTTAAAGTTGATGCCAACTTTAAGGGACTGCCGATGGGTTCCGCCTTATCATAAACATGATTCAGATCCCGTTTATATCTAACATTGATGGATTTGACTCACATGTAAATAGCAGTCCACTTTCCTCGTGTGAGAGATTTATTCGCAAGTCAAAAAGCAAGTTAAGATCTGACTTAAACAACATCATCCTAAACATGATTTGGATCCTAACTATATCCAGCACTATTACAATAAGATGATTTACAAAAATAAGGTATACCATTTTATAGGAATTCTATGGGTGCACCAAGAGACTCAATTGAGAAATGTTCGACTATATCTCCTCAAAAGCTCTCCTATTTCTCTCTCCATACCACCGATTAGCGCGAGTGGAGCCACATTCCATGTGCTACATCTTCTCCTCCTCCTTCCACTCTTCCAACTGAACATCAACACTTTCACCGTCTTGGCATTGCCCATGAAGTACCAAACCACCTAAATGTATCCAACCATAACTCCAGGGTAAATCCATAATGAAGAAGAAGATGATACATGTCCTTGCTCTCTTCCTTGCACACCACTTGGCACCCTTGGAATCCAAATTGTGTTATAAGGAAAAACATCTTTGTCCGTAACCAAAAGATTTCATAATATGACTTGATTGAGAATATACCAATATTCCCAATAGTCCACCATGAAACATAAGGAATATCAACCAATGCAACTGGCTTATGGAGTAGAACCAACAATCTTTGTGAAACTTAGTCACCTCCTAGTCGCAGATATCCCTCCTAAATCTTAAGTCCCAACAAGACTCCACCTTGTGTCCCTTTAATTTGTTGTATGGCCAAGTCTCTTTGGCAAGAAATTTTGTGTAGGCTCGAGAATTCATCCTTCAATAAATCATCACCACATCACTTATGTTCCGAAAATTTAACTCTCCTCCCATCTTCTACCTTGATGAGATGTTTACTCTAAAATCATCCCATCCCTTCATGATATTCCTGCACAAACTGTATCCGAAAGGCATCTCACTTTCTGCCCCGGCTAACTTAAAACCCTTTATCCATCCATACAAATTTGCTGTTTTCAACATAGTGTTCAGTCCTTGCATGACAATGATAAGCACGAAAGGAGACAAAGGATTTCCTTGCCTGAAACCCCTCTGAGCCTTGAAGAAGCCAGCAGGTGAATAATTAATCAACACAGAATAACTAACACCGGATATACAAAATCTGATCCAGTGTATCCATTTTTTCCCAAAGCCCAACTTCTTCGGTATACTTAGCAAGTACTCTCAGTTTACATGATCATATGCTTTTTCTATATCTAGTTACTGATGTTCTTTTTTAAAAAAAAGACCTTTATCAAAAAAATAAAATAAT
>JBCEWC010019383.1:0-11445 GCA_038996855.1 Solanum aculeatissimum
TGAACGGACCGTCAAAGTGCAAACGGTCCGTTTGAGGGACCGTTGGCCTACACTTGGCTTAGGGGTGGTTCCATGCCGCCCCAAGCTCACTGTGTCATCCCACAGAAGCCTAGACAGACCGTTCAAAGTTTCACGGTTCGTGCAAATGTCCTTGGCCAGATTTCTGAGTCTATCTCCAATGGCTTCCGAATTTTAGACAGTCTCACTGTTTGGGCCATATCTCCCTTATCCGATATCTAACTTTAGTGAAACCACTTTTGTTGCAAATATAACTCAAAGAGATTCAAATTTATGGGTGGTATCTCACATGGTTCATCCCACATCAAACGTTATGACTATTTGAAGTTAACTGTCAAAACTTTCCCTCTAGGCCACTTTCTAGCCCAATTTTTATTCTGCCACTTAAACTCAAACTGTCACCACGAAAACTCATACATATCTTGTAGTACATCATAGAATGCCAACCATAGGTAGATTTCTAAAATTTTCGGGTTGTTACATCATTCTACATAATCCAAACCAAAGCAAATGGTGCAAGCACCCAAACGACTCATAGAGTCAATCAAAGAAACTTTGTGATCACAAGCCTAGACATATCCAAATTCATACCAAGAATTTCCCAAAACAAGAGTTTCATCAAAGTCTTATCCAATGCAATGCATCAAAGCAAGGGTGACGGAATTCAACTTCAATTTTACAATTTCAAACTTACTTCTTCGAATTCATATGAAAATTTCAAAGTCTAGTTCAGCAAGACTCACCCATTCATCAAAACTCAAGACAAACACATGCAATACTAGTTGTTCAAACTTTAATAGAGTAAATCATAAATTCAAGAGTAAATTCATAATGAAGTAACCCTAAGTCTATAGCAAACACCAAACGTCAAGAGAGTTTTGCAAAATCAAAAGAACCCATAACTAAGTAAAATGTAAAAATTCATAATTTTAAGATTTGGGTTCTTGGTCTTCATGGATGGAAGAACCCACGAATTTAAAATCCACATACCTTATAACAAACACTTGTATTGCATAGAGAATCAAAAATTGATCATGTTTCCCAAATTTTCTTCGAATCGTCAATAATGGTGCTCAAGAAGCTTGAGTGAAACCAATGTAAACCTTGAGAGTGTTTTGAGTGAAGATATACAGTTTACGTAGTGTCTATAGGGATTTGGAAACCTTGGGGGACTTAAAAGAGGCTTAGGAATAAGTAAAATCCCAAAAACACCCTTAATAAAATGGACTTTAAACTTCCAAAATAGTGTCCCATGGGAGCTACAGTGCCGTGAGAGTTTCACATGGCCCGTGTACATGCTCCATCAAACCATACTTAGCCAATTTTTCAACGCGAACTCTCGGAGGACTTTCTGGAGCACTTGACGAGTCTTCACACGGACCGTCTGAGGGTTGACTAGCCGTGTAAGGGTATCATGGACCTTGAATTAGTCTCCTAAAACCAACCATGGCCTATCCATGCCACTGCCTCACTGGACGGCGGCTCTCACAGCTCGTGAAAGGGCTCACGGACCGTGAGCTTGTACGACCAAGACTTGTCTTATGGGGTGGTTCCTAGCCACCCCTAGCTCACTAGATTACCCCACGACACCCCTCATGGACAGTGAAAATTTTCACGGACCCTGGGCTTGTCCTTAGCAACATTTCAGAGCCTATCTCCAATGTCTTTCGAATTTCAGGCAGTTCCACTGTTTGGGCCATAACTTCCTCATCTGAACTCCAAATCGATTGAAACCAGTTGAGTTGTGAAGCTAACTCAAAGAGCTTCAATTAGATATATAGTTTCCCACATGGTTCAACCCACATCAAAAGTTATGATAGTTTGAAGTACACTACCCAAACGGCTACTCTAAGCCATCAACAAACCCATTTTGCATTCGGCCACTTAAACTCAACCCTTGGCTTCCAAAACACAACCACGACAAGTATTACATCATATAAGTCCAATCACATGAGGTTTTCGAAAACCTTCGGGTCGTTACAGGTTGTTTGTCATATTTAGCTCCCGTTTGAGTTGTTTCCCAGGAGTCCCCATTGCTGGAGACCACCAGGGTTGCCAAAGAGTTCTTGGATTTCTTTCCGACTGATTTTCCTGGTGTTCCTCCAGATCATGATATAAACTTTTCTATTGATGTGGAGCTGAGCACTAAGCCCATTTCCATCACCCCCTATCGGATGACTCCAACTGAATTGATGAAGTTATAGATACAAATAGAGGATTTGTTGAAGAAAGGGTTCATTCATGCGATTTTATCTCCTTGGTGTACCCCTGTCTTATTTGTGAAGAAAAAGGATGACACTGTGCATATATGTATTAATTATCACTAGTTTAACAAAGTGCCCATCAAGAACAAGTATCATTTGCCTCACATTGATGATCTTTTTGACCAGTTGCAGGGTGCCTCAATATTTTCTAATATTGATTTGAGGTCTGGCTATCATTAGTTGAGACTTCAGGAATCTAATATCCTGAAGACAACTTTTAGGACCTATTATGGTTATTATGTGTTCATGGTTATGTCATTTTGGTTGACAAATGCCCCAGCTACTTTTATAGAGTTGATGAATTGAGTGTTCAAACGCTACTTGGACATATTTGTGATAGTGTTTATTTTTTATACATTGGTTTACTCCAAGAATGAGGTCAACCATGTTCAATACTTGAGGACTGTACTCCAGAGATTGAAAGAGGAAAAGTTATATGTCAAGTTCTCAAAGTGTGAGTTTTAGCTTGAGGTTTTTGTATTTCATAGGTATGTACTGTCAAAAGATGGTATTATGGTAGACCGACCATGGTGGCAGTTGTTTGTGAGTTGGTTAGGCCAACTTCTATGATTGAAATTTCGAGTTTCATTGGTTTGGAGCGATATTTTCCATGTTTTGTTCAAAGATTCTCTTCTATAGCACCCCCGTTAACTATACTGACTCAGAAGGAAGTAGCATTTTAGTTATAAGAGGAGTGTAAGTAAAGTTTTCAAAAGCTCAAGGATTTATTGACTTCAACACTTATTTTTGCTTTACCTGAGGAGGGAGTACCATTTGTGGTGTATTATGATGTTTCTCATACTGGCTTAGGTGGTGTATTGATGCAAAAGGGGAGAGTGATAGCATTTGCTTCTATATAGTTGAAGGTGCATGAGAGAAACTACCCTACCCATGATTTAGAGTTGGTTGCATTTGTATTTATGTTGAAATTCTTGTGGCATGATCTTTATGGGGTGTATTGTGAGATATTCACTAATCATCGGAGACTCAAGTATATCTTATTTCAGCCTAATTTGAACATGAGATAGCGTAGGTGGTTGGATTTGCTAAAAGACTATCACATCTCTATTCTATATCACCTAGGAAAGGCGAATGTACTGGCATATGCTTTGAGCTAAAAGACCACTAGTATGGGGAGTTTTAAATTTTTGAGGGTTGAGGAGAGGTCCTTAGCTTTAGAGGTTCAATCACTTTCTTGATGGATGGTTTGTTTTGATATTTATCCTCTTCAGAGTATTTTAGCCTTTGTTGAGGCTAGATTTTCATTGCTTCATCAGATATGTACTCATCAATTTGAGACCCCTAGATTGTGCTCGATTCGTGACAAAGTGTTGAGGGGTAAATCCAAGGCGGCTATTATCAATTCTGAGGATAAATGGGAGAGTTTGTGCACCTAAGGTAGGGGATTGGGTAAGATTGATATTGGAGGAGGCCCATTGTACTAGGTATTCCATCCATCTTGGCGTGGCAAAGATGTACCATGATCTAAAATAACATAATTAGTGGCTCAAGATGAGAAGGGACATAGTTGAGTTCATGGCAACGTGTCTAAATTGCTAGCTAGTCAAGTATGAACACCAAAGGCCCAGTGGATTAATGCAGAGGATTCCCATTCCCGACTGGAAATAGGAGCGAGTGACCATGGATATTTTTACAAGTTTTTCAATGGCCTTGGGCAGGTTCAATTTAGTTTGGGTAGTCGTTGATTGTTTCACAAAGTTAGCTCACTTTTTATCGGTGAAGACTAGTTACAGTGCGAAATAGTTGGTTAGGTTGTATATCCGGGATATTTTCATATTGCACGGGGTTCTAGTGTTAGATAGAGGATTTTTGTTCACTTCTTATTTTTCTTAGGCTCTACAGCGTGGTTTGGGTACTTGGTTGAATTTGACTTCAAATTTCCTCCCCTAGACTGATGGACAGTCCAAGAGCACTATTTAGGTGTTGCAGGTATGGTTTGGGCTTATGTGATAGATTTTGGGGCTGAGTGGGACCAGCACTTACCATTGAGAGAGTTTGCATACAACAACAATTACCATTCTAGTAGTCAGATGACACTATTTGAGGCTTTGTATGGCCAAAGGCATAGGTCACCCATAGGATGGTTTGACTCTAGTTCAAAAGAAGTGTTGAGTGTGGATATACTTAGAGATGCCATGGATCGGGTCCGATTATTAAAGGGTAGATTATCGATAGCTCAGAGTTTGCTAGAAAAGTTATGCTGACCAGAGGACTATTCCTCTTGAGTTCTTTGTAAGGGATAGTGTTTGGCTGAAAGTTTTACCCATGAAGGGTTTGACAAGATTTAGGAAGATGGGCAAGCTCAGTCCCAGTTTATAGGCTCTTTTGAGATTTTGATGATAGTTGGTTAGATTGCCTATGAGTTGGCATTACCGCCAAGATTATCAGCAGCTCATCCTGTATTTCATATTTCTATGCTCCGTTGTACATCCTTGATGAGTTCTATGTGATCATACTTATATTTTGAGGAGGAGCCGATAGCCATATTGGACAGGCATGTCCAGAGGTTGATGTCCAAAGATATACCTTCAATGAAGTTTTAGTAGTGATGTCGTTCTGTTGATGAGGCTAGTTGGGAGTTGGAGTCTGACATGCGGGCCAAATATCCCATCCTTTTAGGGCTTCAGGTACTTCTTTTTATTTTATGTTCGAGGATGAACATTATTTTTAATGGTGAATTATGTAATGACCTGGTTGGTCATTTTTTAGCTTAGGAAATTCTCTTTTTCTTCTTTCTAATCAATTTATTTGTGGGTTTGTTTTAGTGCTCAGTGGTTTTGTGTCCTTTTGAAGATGGAAAAGACTAGAGCTACATCAGCTATTGGACAAGGGGAGGCATCCCCCGAGAATGTTGTTAGACCCCAGCAAGTGGAGATGTCGAACAGAAGGTCGATATAAACGTCGAGCCAAGCAGTAGCACCAGCAAGAGATTATGACCAAGGTATCATCCCCAAGCCAGTGATGGAGCCTAGAGAGGAACATGTTCCTCTTATGTATGTTGTAGCACAACTACTCTAGGATACACTTCAAAGATGTTTGAGTGTGTAACCATAGGGCTATCAAGTATCCTAACTGATACATCAGGTAGGTCACATAAATGGGTTAAAGTTCAACTTTTGGATCAGTAATGGGCCCATGAGGCCTATGAACAAGTGGGGAAGCCACCACAACACATATTGTTGAGGTTCCCCTAATAGCTACTTTGATTGATGATGACTAGTGAAAATATGAGAGATTTAGGAGAATGGACCCACCTCAGTTTCAAGGTAGAACGTTTGAGGTTGCACATAAGTTTTTGACTACTTGTAGGGAGTTACTTGATGTCTTAGGGTTATCAGAGACTCATGGTGTATAGTTACTCTCCAGCTCCGTAGACCTGCTAGGGACTAGTGGAGGACTTATTTGGGGTATCTTCCAATTGGGTCTCCTCTAATGACTTGGGAGACATTCTCTAGTGCCTTCTATGAAAAATTCTTCCCTTGGAAAGTCCGAGAGGAGAGTCGTCTAAGATTCTAGAGTCTGAGATAGGGCACTATGACAGTTTCAGACAATGAGATCCATTTTTGTTAGCTAGCATGATATACTAAAACCATTCTTCCTATGTAGCCAGAGAGAGTTCGCCTATTTTTGAGGGGGTTAGCTTATTATATCAGATAGTCAACATTTTGGGTGTCTACAAATGGAGCATCTTTTAGTCAGTAGTTAGTGCTTCCAAGGAGGCAAAGCTCATGCAGAGAGGAGTTTGGGACCCTAAAAGGGTCCATACATCTAGATACTTCTCGGGTGCCTCATCTAGAGGCGGAGGTATAACTAGGGTAGGTGCTTCATTCCAGCACTACAGGGTTCATGTAACTCTACCAACATCTGAGAGAGGGTGAGGTCTTTGTGATTCTTATTGTTCAGACCATAGTTCCTCAAGCTCATTGTAGAGGCATGCGGGCCACAGTAGTCATCCACCCTTAGGTATTTTTTTGGGTGTGGATCTCCAGAGCATATAATTTGATAGTGTCCTATGCAGACTCACATTGTTGGGCCCCATCACTTATACACTGCAATAGCATTCAGAGATTCGGCACTATCAGCTTGAGGTAAAACACTACATACTAGGGTTATGGTCGGGGTTATACTGACATAGGTGGATGCACTGAAGGTAGATAAGCAAGTGATGCTTCCACATATTCTAGTTGTAAAGGGGTAAATTCTACTAATGGAGGATGAGGAGGCTAGTGTTATGCTTTCCATGGTAGACCCAAGGATTAGGCCTTTGATGTTGTTATCACAGGTATTGTTCCAGTTTTCCATTGACTTACATCTTTGTTATTTTATCCTGGCTCTATTTATTCTTATGTGCTTGCATATTTATCATCGGGGTTTGATTTGCCATGTGATATTATATTTCTACCTTTTTGTGTTTCGATACTAGTAAGTGAGACCTTAGTAGTGGATCGAGTGTACCTATCCTTCCTTGTGACTTTAGCAGGCTATTAGACTTAGGGTGACATGATTATTCTTGACATGATTCATTTTAATGTTATATTAGGGATGGACTGGCTTTCCCCCCACCAGGCCAATTTCTATTGATATTCTAAGACTGTGACTTTGGCCATTCCCAGTAGATTGGGTATTTTATGGAAAGGTTTAATTGGGTCCTATCCCAACAAAGTCATTATATATATTCATGCATGAAGGCTAGTAGATCGGGGTTGTCTTGCTTATTTTTCATTTTCCCATGAAATTGATGTTGACCACCACTAATGGTGCATATTTGTATTGTTTGGGAGTATATTGATGTGTTCCCTATAGACCTTCCTAGAGTCCCTCCAAAAGGGAAATAGATATTGTCATTAATCTTGAGTCGTGTATTAAGCCTATTTCTATTCCTCCCTACTATATGGCTCCTACTGAGTTGAAGGATCTAAAAGATCAACTCGAAGATCTCGTGAGTAAAGGGTTTATACGCCCTAGTATATCTTTGTGGGGTACTCCTATCTTGTTTGTGAAGAAGAAGGATAGTTATATGAGAATATTTATTGACTATAGGTAGTTGAACAAAGTTATAGTCAAGAGCAAGTATCCCCTTCCTAGAATTGATGATCAAGTTGACCAGCTTTAGAGTTCAACAATGTTTTCTAAGATTGATTTGATATCTTGATATCATCACCTTAGGTTCAGGTCTTCCAACATTCCTAAGATAGTTTTTTAGATGAGGTATGGCCAATATGAGTTCCTTGTTATGTCATTTGTGTTGAGTAGTGCCCCAACAACATTTATGGAGTTGATTAATGGTGTATGCCAATCATAGTTAGATTCTTTTATTAGTGTATTCATCGATGATATATTGGTTTATTCCAAGACCAAATAGGACCATGAGTAACACTTGAGGATTGTACTTCAACGTCTTATAAAAAATAAATTGTACGCAAAGTTCTCCAAGTGTGAGTTTTAGCTGCGTTTTGTGGCATTTCTAGTTCATATTGTGTCTAGAGAGGGTATTCAGTTTATCTAGTGAAGATTGAGGCAGTCTAGGGTTGACTAGACCCACTTCGGCCATTGAGATTTGTAGTTTTGTGGGCCTAATTGGTTATAATAGGTGATTTGTTCAGGGCTTTTCTTTTACTGTAGCTCTATTGACTAAGCTTACTTAAAAGAATGCTCCATTTCATTGGTCGGATGAGTGTGACGAGAGCTTCAAAAAGCTCAAGGTGCTACTGACCACAACTTTTGTTCTGGCCTTACTGAAGCAGGGTGTTAGCCTTACATATATTGTGATGCATCTCGGGTTGGCTTGGATAGAGTCTTAATGCAAAAAAGGAAGGTGATCTCCTATGCCTCTTGACAGTTGAAGACATATGAGAAGAACTACCCTACCCATCACTTGGAGTTGGCAGCTGTTTTATTTGTGTTAAAGCTGTAGAGACATTTTTTGTATGGTGTTCATTCTAACATCTTCATCGATTATCATAGCTTACAGTACATTTTCAGCAAGAGGACTTAAATTTGAGACAGATAAGGTGGATGGAGCTTATGAAGGATTATGATTAGACCATCTTGTATCAGCCAGGTAAAGCTAACGTGGTGACTAATTCTTTTAGTAGAAAGGATTCTAGTATGGGGAGTCTTGTAGCTATTTGGGTTAAGGAGAATTGGCTATGGATGTTCAGAAATTAGCTGATGAGTTGGTGACATTGCAACTTTCTAAGGATGGTGGTATACTTTCTTATTTGGAGTCTCCTTCCTCCTTGATTGATCAGATTAGGAGAAGTCAATTTGAGGATGAGAAGTTATGTCAGATTCATGACAAGGTGATTAGAGGGGAGGCTAAAGAATCATAACTTGATTTAGAGGGTGTATTAATGATCAGGGGCAAAATATTTGTGCCTAAGATAGGTCATTTGATCAGGTTGATCCTAAAGGAGGTTCACTATGCTAGATATTCTATTCATCTAGGGACAACGAAGATGTATCATAATCTGAGCTAGCAGTACTGGTGGTGTAGCATGAAGAGTGATATATCAGAGTTTGTAGCTAGGTGCTTGACATGTTAGCAGGTCAAAGTTGAGCATTGAGACCCGGTAGATATCTTCAGAGTATGACCATTCCCAAGTAGAAGTGGGAACACATTGTCAGGGATTTCATGGTTGGTTTACCTCCTACTATTGGTGGCTTTGATTCCATATAGGTAGTAGTTGACCGATTGACTAAGTCTTCCCATTTCATCCTGGTTAAGGTGAAGTTCATAGCCAAGAAGTTAGCTTAGTTCTAAATTAGTGAGTTTGTGAGACTTCAAAAGGTTCCAATTTACATTGTGTTGGATTGTGGCTCATTGTTTACATGCTACTTCTAAAGAGCCTTACAACATGGTTTGGGTACCCATTTGGATATGAGTACAACTTTTTATCCTCCAACTAATAGGTAGTCTGAGAGGACCATCATGGTTTTGGAGGATATGCTACGGGCATGAGTAACTGATTTTGGTTCCAAAGAGGATCAACACTTAACCTTGGTAGAGTTCGCTAACAAAAACAGTTACACTTTCAGCATTTAGATGGCTCTCTTTGAGACTTTTTATGGACGAAGGTGTAGATCACCAATTGGGTAGTTTGACTCAGTAGCAGTGGAGAGGATGGTGTGACGACCCGCCACTTGATCTTATAAGAGAGGGAAGAATATAAAGTCTTTAAGTGGTTTATGGAAGGCTCTGGAATTATGTACGCATATCTTGAACTGCTTAGAATTCTCTAGGATACTATGGAGTATTCTAGAGAGGGACTAAAGTATAAATATGGAATGACTTATATGTAAATATTAATTACACATAGACCCCAAGTAGCAAATATAAGTATAAGAGGGTCATTTTCATTCTTAGGCATTCATAAATTGTAAAGCATTCTCCAAGTATAATACAAGCCTTCTTTCTTACAATCTTCTCTTGTTTTCTTAATCTAGCATTCCTTCAGTGATCGAATTGAGTAGACTTACTTGTATTTGCAAGATCATGAAAGATTTGGGAGAAAATTGACAAGTGCCGCACGGGAGTATTAGCGGAAGTTCTAACTCTATGACAACGTGGTATCAGAGCCAGGTTTGTACTAAGGGAAGGATGGCAAGTGAAGGAGACATAAACGCCACCAGTAACACCAACGTTATGTTGGATGTTTGCAAGAAATCCAAGGGGAAGAAAAGCTCTAAGAAGATTGAGGAGGTGTCGGTTGAACTGCCACCAAGCAAGGCCATAATAAACCACTGAGTTGTGTGGTGATGAACGAGGGAAGGAACTTTCCAACGTCATGCTCGACATGGGATGGGTCGCGAGGGTGGACGCCGCCAGAAAAGTAGTGTAGTTCTTAGGAAAATGCATAAATCAATTCAATGGCAAGTTCCAGACCTTGGAGGAGTTCACCCTTGAAGAGAACGACCACATCCAGAAAGAGTTGGGCAGACGATAAGCAACAAAATATGAGCTGAGAGAGACCAACACTTCCTTAGTGTGTCAGCTCATGGAGTTACTGAGCAACATGGAGGCCATGAGTACCACGATGGAGACCATGAGGGCCACCATAGAGCCATAGGTGCAAGGATGAGGGAACCTGAGGAAGGCGTAGTTGACGGGAGATGTGTTGGGATTGCTGGAGAGAGGGAGGCTAAGATCGAGGCTCCAAAATCACCGGTGTTCAAAGGCACCTGTGACGTGCAATAGGTGGAAATTTTCCTGTGGCACTTGGAAAATTATGTCAAGTGTAACAAGTTAAGGAGCAATGGAATGATTAACACAAGCGTGTTTTATCTGATGAAGATGGCCATGTTGTGGTGGGAATGAAATGAGTCAAAAATAAGGAAGGGTTTATGCACCATTGACACATGGGAGCAGTTCAGGAATGAAATCAAGAAGACATTTATCCCCAATAACATCATCTATGAGGCAAAGTGAAAGTTTAGGGAGTTGAGGCAGACGGGCAACATAAGATCATACGTGATGGAGTTCACTACCCTCACGCTCAGATACCCAACTTCACAGATAACGATATTATGTTCCACTTCATGGATGACTTGCAAAACTGGGACAGGACGGAGTTGCAAAACCACCAAGTTAGGACCATCAACGAGGCTATCACACACGCAGAGGCTATGATGAACTCTTAACATGATAAACGAGATAGAGACTGAGAAAAAGAGTCAAGAGTGACCAAGGTGGGGGAGATGGTGGCAAAGGCAAGTGTTGGTATCCACATCCCAAGTATCATGACACCTATAGGCCTAGTGACAAGAAGGTCATTCATCAAAGCAGCAGAGAGGACAAAGCATAACCTAAAAAAGAGTTTAAGTGTTATATATGTGGTAGGTCGCATAACTATAAAAGGTACGCTGAATTGATAAGACTTGATTCCATACTGCAGGAGAAAAAGGTACAAGAATAGGCACTCGAACTAGGGAAAAGATTGGGCAAAACACGGGCAGGCATTATTGGGCTATGTGAGGCTATCATACAACAACCAAAGAAGCCAAAGGAGTATAACACGCAATATGTGGATATTACAATCAATTGGTGACCCTTTCATGTCATGGTCTTGTCACGACCCAAGCCTAGGGCCTAGACGTGACATGGCGAATGAGGAACCCGAAGGAACCCCAAACAAGCCTTTCA
>JBCEWC010019384.1:0-11443 GCA_038996855.1 Solanum aculeatissimum
AGGTGAGTGGAGGAAGCCACAGTAAATGTTGGTATATGGATAGTAGATGTTCAAAACATATGACTGGAGATGTTGAACGCTTCCTCTTACTGAAGGTAGTTCAAGGTTGAGATGTCTCTTTTGGAAATGGAAAAAAGGGGTACATAATGGGTAATGACAGAATTGTAAAGTCCTTGGAACACTCAATTGAAAATGTCTATTATGTAAATGGGTTGAAGTATAGTCTATTGAGTGTTTTTCGAATTTGTGACAAAAGGAAATGAGGTCAAGTTCCTTTCGAAAAATGCACAGTTACAAACCTGATTTCTCAAGAAGTAATCCTTGTTGTTAAAAGGATTAAAAATATGTATGTGTCTCATCTTGATTCTGTACAAAGTGATGAACTTACCTGCCTCACTGCTCAAAGTGAAAACACCGAGTTGTGGCACAAATGACTTGGTCATGTTAGTCCATATTTGTTGAACAAGCTCGTAGTTGGGACCGGGTCTGTGGTCTTTCCAAAATGAAGTTTACTGATAATAAAATCTATGAAGCTTGTGTAAAAGGTAAGCAAATCAAATCCTCTTTTAAGCAAAAGAAGCAAGTTAATACTACAAGGCCTTTGGAATTAATTCACATGGACTTATGTGGACCTGTTAAAGTTCAAAGTAGAGCCGAAAAGAAGTATATCTTGGTTATTATTGATGACTACTCAAGGTTCATCTGGACTATGTTCCTAAAGTCCAAGGATGAAACATGTGAAGTCCTGGTGATTTTCAAAAAGATGATACAGACCAAGTAGAATTATAAGTTTGTAGGGATCAGGTCAGACCATGGTATAGAATTTGAAAATGCCAAGATGCATGTATTCTATGCTAAAAATGGTATTCATCATAATTTTTCAACTCCTTGAACCCTCAGAAAATGGAGTGGTGGAAAGGAAGAACAGAACTTTGGTGGACATTGCAAGAACCATGTTGTTAGATTTCGGTCTCCCAAAGAACTTCTGGATTGAGGCTGTAAACACTGCATGTTATGTAACTAATAGATGCTTAATTAGATCCATCCTTAATAAAACTCCTTATGACCTACTCAATAACAGGAAGCCTAAAGTTAGTTATCTAAAACCATTTGGGTGCAAATGCTATGTGCTCAACAATGGTAAGGATGACCTTGGCAAGTTTGATGCAACGAGTGATTAAGGAGTGTAGGTACTCATATTCTAGTAAAGTGCATCAAATATTTAACAAAAGGGTTTAGTGTGTTAAAGAAAGTGTATATGTGATCTTTGACGAATTGATGAACTGAAAAGTTAAAAGATCAAGATGAACTGAATTTGAGGAACTGCTGCAGTTCCACAGAGATGAAGTTTCTGATGAACAAGATGGTGCAGGCAATGAAAATTTGAATAATGGTGAATTGGATGTTCATGAAGATGCATAAGTTTCTAAAGAGGAACCTAGTCAAGTTGATGATTAGGATCAGGAAAACAATGGGTGAACTTGAAGCTGCTAGTGAGGATGTGAAGGTTGAAACTGAATGAGAAAATCAAATGTCAAGGAAGTCTACCTGGAAGCATCAGTCCTCTCATACACTTGACAATTTTATTTATCCTTTAGAATCTAAGATTCAGACTAGATCTAAAATGAGAAGTATGGTGGCTCATTCTACATTCATTTTATCCATTGAACCCAAAAATATGAACGAAGCCTTGAAGGATGCTAATTGGGTAAATTCTATGCAAGAAGAGTTACACCAATTTGAGAGAAGCAAGGTATGGCGTCTGGTTCCTAAACCTGCTAAAAGAACCATCATAGGGACTAGGAGGGCTTCAAAAATAAGCTAGATGAACGTGGTCACATTGTTAGAAACAAATCAAGGATGGTTACTCAAGGGTACAGGCAAGAGAAAGGGATTTACTATGATGAGACTTTTGCTCCAGTTGCGCATCCATATTTTCCCTACATCTGATATCTTTGGGTACATTTGTAAAGTTAGGTCCCTTATTATGTCTTTTCCAGATTTTGGTTGATAATTGTGTGGTTGCACCAATTCCAGATCATTGTGGAAAGAAATCCGTGGTGACTTTTACCATATAAATAGAAGGGAAGAGAAGAGAAGTTAGGTACCTCTGGTTAAGTTTGTCAAGCATTTGGGTAGTAAATGTTCAAGCCTCGACCCCCTATATTTATTAGGTGAGCATCTAGGTAGTAAAAGTTTTGGCCTCAACCACCATTATACATTTGGTGAGAATTCGGTTAAGCAGTCCCAACCTCCCATTTTATTCAGGAGAGCATTCAGATTATTATAGTCTCGACCTCTACCTTTCTCATTTATTGGGTGAGCATCCGAGTAGTAATAGTGTTGGCCTCAGTACCCAGTTTCTACAAATCTTCTGCCCTCAGATAATCATGGTTAGAGTTGATTGGTATTGTGGAGTTCAGTATGACAGTTCATTCTTTCTTGAATCCTTGTATTCTGGTTCTCCAATGTCCCGTTCAGGCATACAAAGGTCTGGTCGGGTGTCGTTAGCATAGTTAGTCGCTTATCCTTCTCTTGACTGTATGATAGATAATTCCTTTATTCTTGATAGCTTATTTTGACTCTATTTTAGGTGTAATCCCTGTATTCATATCGCTGCCCCCTTGGGCCTCGTGACTAATCTGCTCCAAGGAGCAAGCATCTTCAACAATATCAATAAATGATCGACCTAAAGTCACCAGTGCATGTGTGCCCATCCTCAATTGAGGCCTCAATCCTCGCACAAAGTAGTGAATTTGTTGCTCTTCGAAAGGTAAAATAGCTATAGCATACCGAGAAAGCTCTTGAAATCTGACCTTATACTATGACGCGGTCATCTGCCCCTACTCAAGTCGCACAAATTGATCCCGGTGATGGTCCCTAAAACTCCTAGCCACAAATCTAGTCATAAATGCTTCTATAAACTCTACCCAAGTCAATGGTATGGCATCTGCTGGTCTATCAGGGGCACAGGTCAGGATCATGGTCACCAAGATGATCAATATAGAGATCGTAGGGACAAGCAGAGCTATCAACATGGGTCTAGAGAGCCCGTGAGGGGTGACAGTGATGTTCGAGAGGGAGGCTGTCAAGGACACTTTTATGCCACACCAGCATGGGCCAAGGTCAAGGCTTCTGACAAGGCCATCACAGGTATGATTACTGCATGCTGATAACTAACTTTAACCTTATTTTGATCTAAGTTCCATATTCTCCTATGTGTTTGTATATTATGCTTCCTGCCTGAGTGTGACACCTAAGCCTTTTTCCTTCCAGGTTTGAGTATCAACCCTAGTAGGGGATTCACTTATGGTAAATTGGGTTTACAGAGTTTTTACGGTTAGTCTTCAGAGTTTTGATACCTGGGTTGATTGGATACTACTTGATATGCTAGATTTTGACCTTATTTTGGGTATGGATTGGTTGGCCCCACATCATGTTGTATTAGATTTCTATGCAAAGACAGTCACCTTGGAGATACCAGGGATGCCTCTAGTGGTTTGGCAGCAGACCACGAGTCA
This sequence comes from Solanum aculeatissimum, assembly GCA_038996855.1. NCBI lineage: Eukaryota > Viridiplantae > Streptophyta > Magnoliopsida > Solanales > Solanaceae > Solanum > Solanum aculeatissimum. Next base: position 3,522 of record JBCEWC010019384.1, read on the forward strand.
GGTACCAATGAGTATTATATCGTATATTCAGGCTCAGAGATTGATATCTGTAGGGTGTTCAACTTATTTAGCCCATGTGCATGATGGGTAAGTTGAGATTCCTACTATGGAGTTCGTGTCAGTTGTATGTGAGTTTCTTGATGTATTTCTGGCAGATTTGCCTAGGTTGCCGCTTAAGTGAGAGATTAATTTTGCGATAGAGGTTGAGCCGGGCACTAAGCTCATATCTATTCCTTCGTACCAGATGGCTCCTACAGAGCTTAAAGAGCTTAGTATACAACTTTAGAGTTTGCTAGATCTGGGGTTTATACCACCAAGTGTTTAAACTTGGGGAGCTCTTGTCTTGTTTGTGATAAAGAAAGATAGGACTTTCTGAATGTGTATTGATTATCGATAGCTGAATATGGCGATGATAAAGAATTGTTATCCTCTACTGTGTATTGATGATTTGTTTTATCAGTTGCAATGGGCAAAAATGTTTTTAAGGTTGATTTGCAATTGGGGTATCACCAACTGAGGATCCGGGCTGAAGATATTTTGAACCTGTTATGGGCATTATGAGTTCTTAGTCATATTTTTTGGGCTGACTAATGCCCCTATAGCATTTATGAACTTGATGACTCAGGTATTTCAATCATATTTGGACTCTTTTATAGTGGTTACTATTGATGATATTCTGGTATATTTTCTGAGTCAAGAGCAGTATGCCAACACCTTTGTATTATGTTACAGACACTCTGGGATCACATATTGTATGCTAAATTATCTAAATGTGAGTTCTGGCTTGAGTCTGTGACTTTCTTGGGTCACATGGTGTCCAACGAGGGCATTAGAGTGGATTCAACTAAGATTGAGGCGATTCGTGGCTGGCCTAGGCCTATTTTAGTGTCAGAGGTTCAAAGTTTTATTGGGTTATCAAGGTATTACAGATGGTTTTTTGAGGTCTTCTCCACCATTGCCGCTCCATTGACTCGATTGACTCACTAAGCGGTGCCATTTATGTGGTCTGATAAGTGTGAGGCCAGCTTCTTGAGGTTGAAGAAGTTACTAACTAATGCTCTTATTCTAACCCTCCTTATTGAGGGAGAGAGCTTTGTAGTATATTTTGACGCCTCTCATATCAGGCTGGGTTGTGTATTGATGGAGCGAGGTCAGGTTATTGCTTATGCTTCTCGTCAGTTGTACTGGTAACTCTAGGTTTTGAGATTTAAATTAAGTGTTGTGGTTGCTTTTACTTTGGTTTTATTTTCTTTAGTCGTGATAAAGTTCTTGGTCATGACAAGTTTGGTATCAGAACTCTAGGTTCGTTGGGCTCATGAGTCAAGAGCGAGGTGTCTAGTAAAGTCTCGCGGATCGTATGTAGATGTCCATACCCATATTTAGGAGGCTAAAGGGCACTTGATAGGAAAAACTTTTAGTCTTGCTTCTATTCTTACATTTTTTAATATCAATTATTTTGAAAGTATCTAATCTACTCCTGCACAGATGTCGATGACTAAAGCCCAATGATCAGTGGGAGAGTCTAAGCCAACTGATGTGGCCATCACTCGTGGTCGTGGTAGGACTCATTCGTGGTCGTGGTAGGATTCATGGTAGGGCCAGGGGTCGTAGACGTGCTACAGGGGAAGCTCCACCCAGAGCACAAGCTAGAGCAGCTTTACCAAAATCAAATTATGAGTCTGAGGGACCCACATACCCTGTTCTACCATCATAAGCTATCGATGCTATGCCCTCAGTTCAGGAGTTACTTTTGGGAGTATTGGCCAAACTTAAGAGAGCTTCTCTGAACCGTCAGGGTAGCGAGAAGAGATTTCGCCAGCATGGTCAGTTTAGTGCGTACCCACCATGAGATAAAGAGTTTAAGAGATAACTCTATCAAGGAAGTCTAGTGCATGCATCCATTCCTGCAGCTGGCAGTATTGACAGGTCTAGGCCTATTTAGATAGGTCATGATAGCTCTTCTAGAGTAGCAAGCATGGTGGTTTTTTAAGACAACCATCTCAGGGATGGGATCCCAGAGCTTGCTATGTTTGTGATGAGGTTGGACACTTGACCAATCGTTTTCCTCATCGTACATCTTTTGCCCAGCTATCAAGGATCCAGCTAGCCTATCCAGCTCCAGTACCTACAACCAGGGATACCTCTTAGGGCATGAGAGGTGGTACTAGAGAAGGTCAAGGAATAGTAAGAGGTGGTGCACGCGAAGGCCCATAGTCTAGAGGGGGCATAGAGTATGTTATGCAGTTTCATATCAAGCCAAGGCAGAGGCCTCTGATATTATCATTACAGGTATGGTTTCGGTATGCCACCGTTCTGCTTTAATTTTATTTGATCCAGGATCTACTTATTCATATGTATCAATTTATTTGGCTATGAATCTTGATATTATATGTGAGCCTCTCACTGAGCCTATTTTTGTTTTCACCCTGGTAGGTTATTCTTTAGTGTTGAATCAGGTATATCGGGGTTGTATTATGACCTTCTTGGAGAGAAATACTATTGTTAACTTGATATTGCTTGATATGGTTGACTTTGATGTGATATTGGTTATGGATTAGTTATCGCCTCATTGTTCTATCCTTGATTGCCATGCGAAGACAGTGACTTTATCTTGTCCAGATTTGCCTCAGTTAGCATGGACTGGCACATCTAATTCTTACCCTAATGGGGTGATCTCCTATATGCATGCCTATAGATTGATGGATATGGGGTATTTGTTATATTTGGCTCATGTTCAGGCTAGTTCTCAGGAGTCACCATCATTGGAGACCACCAAAGTTGCGAGAGAGTTTATAGATGTGTTTTCGATTGATTTTCCAGGTTTTCCTTTGGATTGTGATATTGATTTTGCTATTGATTTGGAGTTGGACACTAAGACCATTTTTATTGCCCCTATAAAATAGCTCCAGCTAAATTGAAGAAGCTAAAGGAGCAGGTAGAGGATTTGTTGGAGAAAGAGTTCATCTGTTTGAGTGTATCTCCTTAGAGCGCTCCTATTTTGTTTGAGAAAAAGGATGACACTATGCGGATGTGTATTTATTATCATTAGTTAAATAAAGTGACCATCAAAAATAAGTATTCTTTGCCTCGTATTGATGATTTATTCGATCAGTTGTAGGGTGATTCTGTATTTTCTAAGATTAATTTGAGGTATAGATATCACCTGAGAGTTTGGGAGTCTGACATCCCGAAGATAGCCTTCAGGACCCATTATGGCCATTATGAGTTTGTAGTTATATCATTTGGGTTGACTAATGCTTCAACCACTTTTATGGAGTTGATGACCAGGGTGTTTAAGCCTTAACTGGATATATTGGTTATTGTTTTTATTAATGACATCTTGGTTTACTCCAAGAGTGAGTTCTACCATGTACAATGCTTGAGGATTGTACTTTAGAGGTTGAGAGAGAAGTTATATGGAAAGTTTTCAAAGTGTGAGTTCTGGCTCGAGTCTATAGCTTTCCTTAGACATGTGATGACAAAAAATAGTATTATGGTTGATCTGGCCAAGGTAGCGACAGTTTGAGAGTGGGCTAGGCCAACATTTGTGATAGAGATTTAGAGTTCTATTGGTTTAGCGATGTATTATCAGTGCTTTGTACAGGGATTCTCTTCTATTGTATCCCCATTGACTAGAATCACTCAAAAAGATGTGGATTTGAGGAGTGCGTGGCGAGCTTTCAAAAGATCAAGGATTTATTGGCCTCGGTACCTATTCTTTCTTTTTTCGAAGAGGGAGTACCTTTTGTGGTGTATTGTGATGGTTCTAGAGTGAGTTTGGGTGGAGTATTTATGCAAAAAGGGTATTTTAGCTTTTGTGGATATTTCTCCTCCTCAGAGTATTTTATCTTTTGTAGAGGCTAGGTCTTCATTGTTTGATCAAGTATGTGCTAACCAGTTTGATGATGCTAGATTGTGTTTGATTCGTGATAAGGTGTTGATCAGTGAATCAAAAGAGACTACTATTGATTCAAAGGGTATTTTGAGGATTAATGGTCGAGTTTGTATGCCTAAGGAAGGAGATTGGGTGAGATTAATGTTCGAAGAGGCTCATTATGCTAGGTATTCTATCCATCCTAGTATGGCGAAGATGTACCATGATTTGAAATAACACTATTGGTGGTGTGGATGAGGAGAGACACTACTGAGTTTGTGACAAAGTGCTTGAACTGTCAACCAGTCAAATATAAGAACTAAAGAGTTGGAGGCTCAATGCAGGGGATGCCCATTCTCGAGTAGAAATGGGAGCGTATCACTATGGATTTTGTTATAGGTTTGACCATGGGCTTGGGTAAGTTTGATTCAGTTTGGGTGATTGTAGATAAATTGACTAAGTCAACTCACTTTCTATAGGTGAAGACTAGTTATAGTATGTAGCGGTTGGCTAGGTTGTATTTCTGGGATATTGTTAGATTGCATGGGGTGTCAGTGTCTATAGTGTTGGATAGAGAATCTTTGTTCACTTCCCATTTTTGGAAGGCTCTACAGCATGGTTTAGGTACTTGGTTGGATTTGACTTCAACTTTTCACCCTCAGACCGATGGACAATCCTATCTCACTATTCAGGTATTAGAGGATATGTTTTGGGCAGGTGTGATATACTTTAGGGCCCGATGGGATCAACATTTTATTTTGTTGGAGTTTGCTTACAAAATTAATTATCATTCCAGCATCCAGATGGTACTATTTGAGGTATTATATGGATGGAGATGTAGATTTCCTATCGGGTGGTTTGATTCTAGTTCAGCTGATGTATTGGGTGTTGACTTGCTTAGAAATACTATGGATCGGGTCCAATTGATTCACAGTAGGTTGTTGATAACTTAGAACTGCCAGAAAAGTTATGTTGCCAGGACAACTAGACCTCTAGATTTCATAGTTTGGGATAGTGTGTGGCTGAAGGTATTACCCATGAAGGATATAATGAGGTTTGAGAAGAAGGGAAAGCTTAGCCCTAGGTTTATTGGCCCGTTTGAGATCTTGAAAAGGGTAGGTAAGGTTGCTTATGAGTTGGCATTCCCATCGAGATTATCAGTAGTTCATCCTGTATTTCATGTCTTCATGCTCCGCCGGTATGTTTTAGATGAGTCACATGTGATTTCCTATGATTCAGTTGAGTTAAGTTCAGACTTGTCTAATGAAGAGGAGCCGGTAGCTATTCTGCATAGGCAGGTTTAGAGGTTGAGGACCAAGGATATACCTTTAGTGAAGGTTCAATGGCGACACCATCCTGTTGAGGAGGCTACTTGGGAGTTAGAGTCAGACATGTGGGTCAGATATCCTAGCCTTTTTTAGGCTTCAGGTACCTTTCTTTCCCTTAGGTTTGAGGACGAACATTATTTTTAGTGGTGAATGATGTAATGACTTTGCCAGTCATTTTTGAGCTTATCCGTAAAAATTATTATTTTACCCTTTCATAAGTTGCTTTGAACCTATTTTGAACTATCTGTGTTATTGAACTGAGATCTTGTGTTTTAAAAGTGGAAAATATGAGTTTTTACAATTTTGGAAACTTAAGTAGTTGTAAAAGTGAAATTTTGTACCATTTTGAGTTTCAAGTGTCATATAAAAAATTCATTAAATTTATTAGCTTTGAAATGTCGAATTTGGTCTAGGAGAAGTTACGAAATTGAATTTGGAGTTAACATAGATATTTTGGACCCACAGTTGCATTTTCAATTGATTCTGAAGCCTAAGTTTGACTTTGGTTAACATTTGGAGTTCGGAAGATCTAATCAAAATTCCGACAGTTTCACTAGTTTCGAATGATGAAATTAACACTACAAATGGTCTCGTTATAATTTTTGGAGTTTTCGAGGGCAGATTTGATATTTTGAGTTTTCAACTAGTTTTATCGAGTTTTATCAGTAACTGTATTGAGGAGATCTCAAAATCAAATTATGGTAACCCCATTAAGTCCGGATTGCCATTTCTGGTAGGGGTAGATGTCTGGTTTGTGTATTTTGGGTTCCAAATGGACCCCGAGGGTCCATTCTGAGTTGGAAGTGCTTGTTGGTTCTCTGATCTGGTGCCACTTTCTTTCTCCGCGTTCACAGGTCTAGGTTGTTTACACTCCTATTCGCAGAGGTCTGGACATATGTAGCTCCGCATTTGCGGACTAGTTTCCGCGCTCACAGAGTACATTTTTTGTCTAATCAGTTTTAATTCGTGAAAACGTCCATTTTTTCTATTTTTATCATTTTCAAATTTTCTTGGGGAAATTTTGATGAGGATTTTGTCGAATGTTTTTGGATAAGTGTTTCTCTTATCAAATTAATTAATTTTCATTACTTTTCTCTTGATTTTGTTTTGAATTTCATGAGTTTAGATGTTTAAAATTGGATTTTCCATGTCCATGTTTTTAAACTTTAATTGTTGATTTCTCCTTCAATTTGAGCTCAATTTTAGAGGAATTTTCACTCACGAACTCTCTTTCTTGCATAAAATCATAATTTTGAGTTTATTTTCAAATTCGAGAACTTTGAAATTTAGTCCTAATTTTGACCATTTTATCCCTAAATCTAATTTGTGCCAATATGGGTATCAAAATTCATCTCTTGGCACGTAGTATCTATTCTTGATATTGATTGGTTGATTTGGAGCTCGTTTTGAGGCTTGGAGTGATCAAAACTTTGGTTTTAGTGCAGTTTCAGCATCGAGGTAGGTTCAACTAACCTTTTTGGGATTGGATTTGAGTTATTGGATATGTGTATGTGATAATTGTAAGATATGGATTGCTACATGAGTACTTGGATTGATATGATAGTATTTTGGTGGAAATGTGATAGTGGTTGTATTGGAATTGGAGTAAATTGGGATATTGTTGGCAAATTGAGATGTGTCCTTGATAATTCGATTATGTTTGGATGTTATTGTAATAATATGAGACTTGTGATATTATTTGAGAAACTTGATTGTAATTGATGGTATTTGAGGTACTTTTGGGACTCATATGTATATTTTGGGGACTTGCAAAGTCCGATGTTATCGATATATTTAGGCTATTCGAGAAAATGTGGTACTTTTAGACATGGTGATTATTTGTGATTTTAATTGTGATACTAGACACTAGTTCCATGATTCTATGATGGTCATTTATCGATATTTTTACTATATTATTGTTATATACCTTGATTTGTGGCGTTGGCATGCATTCATCTCATATTGTATTTGTACCACCCCTTATAAGAATTGAGATATTGTACCACCTTTTATAAAAATTTCTGACCACGGGAAGGTGACAAGAGAGAGATGTACCACTATTGAGATATTGTATCACCTTTTATAAAACCCTTTGACCACGGGAAGATGACAAGGTGAAGATTGTACCACTTTTAAAACCCCTTGACCACGAGCAGGTGACAAGGTTGAGATATTGTGACACCCCTTAATCATGGGTAGGTGGGAAGGTTGAGAGATATTTGGTATATGGTCAGACGAGACCCCCATGTATTCTACTTGGTAGTCTTAGCTCATTAGATGTATACACCGGTTGTGGGACAGTCGTAATTCCACCCCATGCATTGCATTCATTCATTTCATTTGCACTACATCATAATTATACTTAATCTTTTTATTTATTCTTATGTATATATGTATTGTGTACTAACCTTCTCATTGCAGGTAAGAGAGGTTCTTAGATATTACATGCTTATCCAATTTCTCCTACCCAGTTGATTGAATCTACTGGGTACATTTTTGTGTGCTCACCCCTACTATGTTCTTCTTTGCAGATCAAGCATGGGGACTTCCACGTGGTAGTTGATCTTACTTGAGTGGAGTTTTCATGTCATTATCAGATTCAACGGTGAGGCTCAGACTTTGAATCGCCATTGTTTCTTTGGGATTTCTTTTGTTGACATCTATATCAGGCTATGTATTTTCCTTATGATACAATTTTATATTTACTCATTCATATTACT
>JBCEWC010019385.1:0-11443 GCA_038996855.1 Solanum aculeatissimum
CCTTCTTCATGAACATTGCTTGTAGGTCTTGGAGATCTTTTGCTTGACTCCTTGTGAATGGTCTTGAGGGGTAAATGCCACTATTGTTGGTGTCATCTATGCTTTGCATGTTATCAATGCCTAAAGTTAAGCTAATTAGAAAAAAAATTATCGTTCAAACTCAACTTACTGCGGGTGTCAAGATTGCTCAGTTCAATGCTAGATATGTTTTTATTGATTTAGACAATGAGTTAGATTATGTTACCGCTAGGAATAAACAAAAAATACTTATTAAAGGAAAATTGATTAGAATTTAAACTTGGACTCCCACCTTTTGTCCTGAAGAGGAGAATCCTATTTTACCTATTTGGATTACTCTTCCTGAGTTTCCATAACATTGTTATAAAAAGGAGTTTGTCACTGAACTGGTTGCCCCTATTGGAAAAGTTTTATACCTAGACATACCATTCATCCAAAAGACCAAAGGAAGTGTGGCAAAAGTTAAAGTTCAAATTGATCTCACAAAGGAGAAACCTTCCCATGGTTGGATGTCTCTTGATGAGGATGACATTACACGAGGAAGATGGAAAGCATTACAATTTGAAAATTTCCCTGATTTGATACTTGTTGTAAACATCAATCCTATTTGGTGGATATTTGTACTATAAAACAAAGGGAGGATGTTAATAAAATAAGAAAGGAAATGGAAGCTGACAAGAAAGAACAATAATAGTTGAAATCTCAAAACCAAGGTGAAAACATCAACAAACAGGAACCAATGCCGCAAGCTAGAAATTTTGATCCTAATCCACAACATCAACATTTACAAAAATATATCAAACAATGAAATTAAAGAACAATGGCATACTCAAAAAAGGGGAAATGGGAAGAATCAAAATGTTTATCAGCAAAACAAGGTTTATAGACTTGTTTCTCCTCAAAAGAAGAAGGAAAACACCGTCCAACAACCACTTCCAAATGTGACAGGTGAAGTTTCTGATAATATTACCATCTCTAACGACTTTGTGGATTTGGAAGTACAGGAATACCAGCCAGACCAAAGGGAAGAGGAAAATAATCAAAAAATGATAATGTAGTAGTTAACAAACATGGAAATCAAGAAGAAAGTCATAAAATACCTTCAGATCTACTCAATGCTCCCCATACCTCTTAAATCCCCTTAAAATGATACTATTGTGCATGCTTTTGATGTTTAAAAGGTGATTGATGGAAAGGACAGGAGAAACCCACTAACTTTTAGATGGGGAATCCAAAGGGGGGAATATATCTCATGTTTGGCATGAGAACCAAATGGTTGGGCCTAGGAATGACTGTCAAACTCCTGCTACCACTAATAGTCATCATTAGCACTAACATGAGAGACAGGATTATGTGGAAAATGTTCCTAGTATACATATAGATACTGGCCAGAGTGAAAATTTGTATTCTAACCACTGCCAAAATAAAGGAGGCATGGAAAATAATTTGGGCTCTTTTGCTAGTACAAGTAAGTAGGGTTCAACTTCTAAATACAAGAACAAACCTCACAAGAAAAAAAGTGAAGCACTCAAGAAAAGGCTTTACAGTCCCAAGATGCTGATAACCACATTGATAATAGTATGCTCTCAGTAAGAGTTGAAGTTTCCGTTGATACAGAGAAAGTTAATTATAAATAGTTTGTTATGGTAGATGATCATGTTATAAACATCAATCCATTCAAGACTCAATAAAATATCCCAACTCCCCAACAACCCCATGAGAGTATCAATAATGGATTTGGATTTAATTTTGTTCCTAGTAGTCCAAGCAATGAGGTGGATTAGTATGATGCTATACATTATGAAGACGAATAGATAAAGACTACATGTCAATTATTGATGAAGATAATGGGTCATGTGAGCAATTGATCAAATCCCTAAGTCCATCTATATATAATGGATTGGATGAAGAGATTTAGCAAGTTACTAGTAAACAAGGCCTCTCACCAAGAGTTGTTTCACCATACCAGATTTCCCTCCAAACCTTCAAAGAATGTTAAACCAGGTACCTTTGACAGTCCTAATAATAGGCTCTATACCTCCAAATCCTCCCAATGATTAATGATTTTATCTAGAATATAAGGGGTATAAATACCCAAGGAGCCATGGAAAGATTAAGGTCCTTCAAAGCTATTCATAAGTTGTCTATTATTGATGTTCTAGAACCCTTTGTAGAGAATTCTCACCTTTAGAATTCCAAAAATTAGCTTGCTATGGACCATGCTACATGCAACGCCAGTGGGAAGATCTGGATTTTCTAGATTACTGATGTTGAAACAATAGGTTACATGTCAAATAAATTACATAAAGCTCCCTAATCAGTTTGTGATTACTTTTGTCAATGCCAAGTGTAGGGATCATCTGAGAAGACCTCTATGGGATAAAATGATTCATTATGCTGATGTAAACACTAATATCCCTTGGTTCTTAATAGGTGATTTCAATGTGATTACTGCAATTGATGAGAATTTGTGTGGGGTGCCTTATTATATGAAAAAGAGCATAGACTTCATTAGTATGATTGAAACTTTTGGACTCCTGGACCTTGGCTTCTATGGTCACTAATACACATGGTCTAACCTTAGGGCGGTCAATTTTAGAATATAGAAACGTTTAGACAGAGCCATGGTTAATAACATGTGGTTGGAAGATATTCCTCAAACTACTATTACTTACTTCCTATCTGTAGGATCTGTTCACTTCCCTATGCTCATGGGGATGTGTACAAGGTCTAACAATTTCATCAGATACTTTAAATTCTTTAATTCTTAGACAAAACAACCTTCTTTCATGGACACTATTAGGGAATGTTGGGAAAGAAATATTTTTGGAAATCCTATGTGGAGGTTTCAATACTCTCTTTAACTCTTTGTACATGGTCTAAAAATCAATTTAGGGATATCTATGCTAACGTCAAGGACTATGAGGAAAAAATGAGGCTTACAGAGGAAGACCTTATCCATAACAACACATAAGCCAAAATATCCTATCTTCATGGCATTAATGTAGAATACATCACGTTCTTAAAGATGGCAGATTCAATTTTTAGACAAAAATCTCAGATTCACTAGTTCAAGGAAAGGGGATGTAAACTCCAAATATTTTCATGCATTGATCAGGGGTAATAGAAGAAAGGTATTTATCCATAGAGTCAAGGATGATGAAGTTCCATGGATTTGGGGAGATGAGGAGAATTTTAGGGTTGTATGTGATCATTTCCAACTTATGTTCACTAGAGAGGAAAAAATATTAATGAAGAGACCCTGAATTGCATTCCTCGAATAGTCAAACATGATAAAAACTCTGTCATGCAAGCTATGTCTACCATGGAAGAGTTGAAACAGGTGGTTTTCTTTATGGATCCAAACTCTGTTGTTGGCCATGATGATATGAATGGTGTATTCTTTTCAGCCTGTTAGATCATCATTAATAGAGATCACTTGCAGTTGGTCCAAACTTACTTCTATGGTCAAAGTATGTCCAAATATTTCTCCCATACTTATTTGGTTCTGCTGGATAAGGCTTCTTATCCTAGTAAGTTATCTGAGTTTAGGCCAATAAGCCTTAGTAACTTTACCAATAAAATTACTTCCAAGCTTTTGAGTTTGAGATTGGCTCCAATTTTGCCTCAGTTGATATCTCCTAATCACTCAAGCTTTATTAAAGGGAGGGGTATCCTTAAGAATATTATTCATGCTCAAGAGATTTCACATCATATTAAAAACTCTATTATTGGAGGTAATATTATGATTAAATTGGATATGGCTAAGGCTTATTATAGGGTGTCGTGGTCATATATTTGTTTGGTCATGAGAATGATGTGATTTGTTGAGCTTTTCATAGATATGGTTTGGAGGATCATGGCTAATAAATGGTACTCCATTATTATAAATGGTTCAAGGCATAGATTCTTTAATTCTAGAAAGGGTTTAAAATAAGGTGACCTCTCTTACCTGCATGATTCATCATTAGAGATGAGGTTCTTTCAATATTGCTTAATAGACTTTATGATGTTCTTGGCTATCATGGGTTATATATAAAGAAACAAGGTCTTCAAATCGACCACCTAAGCTTTGTTGATGATATTATCCTACTCATATCTAGAAGAAGTAACTCTCTCAAGTTGGTGATGAACACTTGATCCACCTATGAGAAGGTTTTTGGTAAGTTGGTTAATAGAGAAAAGAGTAACTTACTGATACCTTCTAATGCTTTTAGAACTACTTGTGATATAGTGAAAATGATTACTGGACTCTTACAAAAAAGGACCCTATTACTTACCTTGGATGTCCCTTATATATTGGCAGGCAAAGGGAGATTTATTTCTCTAATATAACCTCAAAGGTAGTTTCTAAAATTGCTGGTTGGCAAGCAAGGATATTGAGTAATGGAGGGAAGACCATCCTGCGTAAACATGTACTATAATCCTTCCCAATTAATCTTCTTTCAGTTATATCTCCTACTTCTACTGTGCTCAAACAAATTTTAAGTATTATTACTAACTTTTTTTGGGGTTGGAATAGTCAGAAAAGAAATTATCGCTGGGCCTTTTAGAAATATTTAAGCTTTCCATATGTGGAAAGTTGAATTAGAGTCAGGATGTTTACTGATGTTTGTACTACTTTTTCGTATAAGCAATGGTGGATATTTAGAATCAAGAACACTTTGTAGGGTACTTTCCTTAAAACTAAGTATTGACAGAGAAGTAATCCTGTTAGTAAAAAATGGCATACTAGAGAATTCCTAATGTGGAAACAATCGATGAAGAACAAGCATAAGGTAGAAACATTCATTCAATGGAAGATCAATTTTGAGCAGTCTAATTTTTGGTTGGATGATTAGATGGGAGTTGGTTCTCTAGCTAATTTCAATAGTGAAAGTTGTAAACTGAATAATACTACGGTGACTGAGTTCCTACAAGATGATCATTGGAATCTTGACAAAATTACTCAGCTAATTCCTCTTCAATTAGTACCAAAGATCCTAGATTACCAGCTACAAATCAGACATGGAATTCCTGATTAGCTTATTTGGAAGCTTAGCAATAATGGAGAGTTCAGTTGTTCTTCAGCATGGAATGCTACTAGGGAACAAAGGGTGCAGACTAAGATTAATTCTTACACTTGGCACAAGTACATTCCCTTTAAATGCTCTTTTCTAGTTTAGAGAGCTTTAAGGGGAAAACTATCCATCAATGAAAAGCTAACTAGCTTTGATTTGGACTCTATGCAGTGTTGTTGTTACTAAATACTAGGTATGGATACAATTGACCATGTTTTATTTGGCTAAATACTTTGCCCAAAGAATCTGGAAATTTTTGTTGATTCATGTGGCATCAACAATGACAATATTCCTTTAATGCATCATTTAATGAAGTGGTGGACTACAAGGTACAATAATGATGCTCACAGATTATTTCTTCATTCTCTTCCTATTTTTATTTGCTGGAATTTCTGGAAAATAGATATGCTTGCTTTGGAGGCCTGAAATCCAGCTTGGCCAAGGTTAAATATCTTGTGTCCAAAGACACTTCCAATTTATTTAGAATTGTCTACGCTCATGTTGAGTGGCCAGCAAGTTGGATGGACTTAATTCTCATGGCTGAAAAGTGTATTCATGAAACTAAAGTCTCTATGGTTTGTTTGATCAAACTTTCGTATTAGTGGGTGAAGGTAAACACGGATGTAAGGGCCTTAGGCAACCCAAGAAAATTAGGTGCAGGAGGAATCATCAGAAACAACAATGGGGAGTTTGTTTTTGCATACATTGTACCTCTTAGAGATAGTTCTAATAACCTAGATGAAGTAGAGGCTATTGTAATTGGCATTGATTGGCGCCTCCGGCATGGGTACAGACAAGTAATCTTGGAAGTTGATTCTGAATTGTTGCTAAATGGATTAATAATCACTCCAATCCTAATTGGAACATTAATCAGGCCATGCTGAAGCTTCAATATGACATCAACTATATGTAGAATTTCAAGTGCATTCACATTCTCAAGGAAGCCAACTTTGCAGGAGATACATCAGCTAAGCCACAAGTTTTCTAGTCCTCACCTATATTTCAGCATCCAACAAATCCCTAATAAGGAAAAAGCTTACTACTAATTGGACAAGCTAGGAATGGCAAATTTTTAAAGAAGAAAATTAAAAAAGATCAAAGAGCCTCCTTAGAGTTTTTTCTATTTATTTTGGTTGCACATGACTTATCATATTGCTTCTCTGCTCATCTTTTATGTTGTAACTATGTTGCTAGTTAGGGCTTGTAAGATAGGTTTTCTTGGCTTTCTTCTCTTTTACAATATTGTAAGGCGAGAGTCTCTCTATATTTTCTTTCCTAGACTTAGTGTATCGAGAGGAGTCATCTCATATACTTTAGTTTAGGTTATGCTTATTTATAGTATTGGGGATAAATTAACCGACCTAGAAGGTTAGCGGACTTATGAACCACCAGATGTAGGATGTAAGGTCTATGTCCCACTTTATTTGTACTTTTAATTTTATTTATTTATGATAAGGCTTGGAGGTGTGTGGTTCAACCCGTGACCATTACGAGGGGTAGGATCTGTTGGTTAGGTCTGTTTAATTAAAAAAATTCATTAGGATGAAAACTCAAAGTACAATCCATACTTCTACCTAGAACTCATAGGCTGAGCTCGTAGATGGGTCCAACTAAATTTTATGAAGGATGTTTTTATCATTTCCAACCTATTTGACTCATAAAAAACGTCATTTGACCCCTAGTAACTTCCTTAATTGACTAAATATCATTACAACTATCCATTTCTTCATTCTAACTCATTCTCTCTTCAAATCACTCCAAAAATTCTAATTTTTTTCTCTCAAGGGATTCTCTCCATTGAAGCTTAGGGATTCAAGATGGTCAAGGAAATTTCAAGGTTAACTCCTTTTAATTTCTAGGAATTCTCTATTAAGGTATGAAGGGCTTCACCCATGGACTCAATTCATCCATGAAGCCCAATTCATACTCTCCTTTTTCTACAAATTTAAAGTATCTATTTTTATGATTTTATTCTAAAAGCTTGAATTATGATTATTACCTAATTAAGTTAATTAAATATGAATTATGATAAATTATATGAATTCACGATTTTTAATTGATTTCAAGTATGTATTGATTAGGGTTGGTTGAATTGATGTGGGTTCATTTACTAATGATTCAATTTGGTTTTAATTGCACTAATTTCACATGATTTTTCTCCAATTAGATGATTGTAACTTCACTTGTTCATGAACCCATGCTATGCCCAAATTTCGTATGATATAAACTGTGATTTTTCATGAATATGATTTCAAGTATGGAAATATGTTATGATGATTATGAGGGTGACCTATGACCCTAATGTTTATGTAATGATGATAAGATGGGGAGTATACCCACACTATCTGCAAGAATGTAGATGGACTATTCATATGACATGAAGTATTTTACTTGTAAGATATGAAAGTATGATTTTGATGATAATACTGATATCTATGTATATTGCATGATTATGTATTTTGTGGGATGTGAATTAGCACCGAATGAGGATTAGGTAGGGGTTCAACCTAACAAGACCTTGTGTAAAGTCTTAAGTCTCATAACTACATACTACCATATGATTATGTTATGTGCCTATATGGTATTATGTTAGTGGGTACAAATATATAAACTAGTCACCAAAATGGGAAGGTCATGTAAGGTGAGGTATAGTCTACCTTGGCAAGTAGTCCACTCATTTTCTGGAGTGGAGGCAACATCGTAATTTCATGTAATAGTATGTATGGTCTTTTTTGCAGGTTATGACCCTATTCCCATTTATGTATGCATACTTGTAACAACTCAAATATTTTCCAAATCCCCTTATGATTGGCCATATATGATGTAATATTGGTTATGGTTGAGTTTTGGTAGCCACGGGTTGAGTTTACGTGGCCGAATGCAAAATGGGCTAGTTGGTGGCCTAGAGGGACAGTTTCGGCAGTGTACTCCAAATGGTCACAACTTTTGATGTGGGATGAACCATATGGGATACTACATATCAAATTACAGCTCTTTGACTTATCTTTACAACACAACTGGTTTCACTCAATTTGAAGTTCGGATGAGGGAGATATGGCCCAAATAGTGAGACTGTCTGAAACTTGGAAGACATTGGAGATAGGCTCAGAAAAATGGCCAAGGGCAGGGCCACGGACCGTGAAACTTTGCACGGTCCATGTGGGGTGTCATAAAGTGTTCTAGTGAACTAGGAGTGTCCTGTAAGAGCCACTAATACAAGTGTAGGACCATGAGACCTTGAATGGCTTGTTTGAGCCCAAACGGTCCGTGTACTGTCCCGTTAAGTGGGACAGTAGCTAGGCCAAGATATGGCCAAGTTTGGGGGACTAAGTGTAGGCACACGGGACCCTTACACGGTACGTCAACCACCAAACGGTCCGTCAAAGTGCTCATCAAGTGTTATAGAAAGTCCTCCGAGAGTTCGCGCTGAACATTTGACTAAGTGTTGTCTGATGGAGGAGCCAAACAGACCGTGTGACCCCCAGACGGCACTGTAGCAGCCGTCCCACATTGCTTAGTCTCGGAAAGTTATGTTTTATTAATGGTATTTTTGAAATTTAACATTTTCTTAAGCCCTTTTTTTGTACCCTAAGGTCTCCTAAACCCTTAAAACATTCCCCAAACCCTCATTCATCCATTCAAACTCTCCTACACTCTCTCTTGAAATCCTAAGACTCTCTTGGCCACCATTGAAGTAAGCTTGCGAAATTCGAGGAAGAAGACCTTGATTAAAGTTGACCTTGCTAATTGTTAGTGAAATTAATGTATGTGGGACTTGATTCAAGGATACCTTTTCATCCTTGAAGATCCTAAGAACCCTAACCCCTTATGATAATTTCCCTCAAGTCATCAACATATTAAACACATAGACGGCCTTGGTACCGAAGTACACCATCTCCCCTTTGGGAGAAAACCTCAATCTTGACATCGACAACCAACTTCTTCAATTCCACAAAGTAGGGATCCAAATCTTGTTTAGCTTAACATCAACCACCAAGGAAGACTCGGATCCACCTTGTACAAAGATTCCACCATTGTCGGATTTAGCTAACCTCACACCTAACCTAGCCAAATGGTGCACCTCCTTTGCTATTTCCTTCTTTTCCTCATCCACATGTGTTACACTCCCTATAGAAAGTCTACTAGGAGCATCCGCCATAACATTGGCCTTATCGGGGTGATAAAGGACACTCATATCATAATATTTAAGAAGCTTCAACCATCCCCTTTGCCTCAAATTAAGGTCCCTTTAGGTGAACACATATTGTAAGCTCTTGTGATCGGTAAAAACATCCACATGCACCCCATACAAATAATGTCGCCAATTTTTCAAGGTAAACACTATTGCCGCCAACTCAAGATCATGAGTCGAGTGATTTTGTTCATGAACCTTTAATTGTCAGGAAGAATAAGCTATTAACTTACAATGTTGTATAAGTACACAACCCAAACCAATATGTGATGCATCATCATAAACCACAAACCCATCCAGCCCATTTGGCAAAGTCAAAATCATAGCCGATTTAAGTTGATCCTTCAAAGTTTAGAAGCTCTTCTCACATTCATTGGTCCACACAAACTTGGCCTTCTATTGTGTCAATTTGGTCAATGGAGACGCTATAGATGAAAACGCCACAATAAACCTTCAATAATAGCTGGCCAAACCAAGGAAACTCCTAATATCCGAAGGAGTCAATGGTCTAGTCCAATCTCTCACTGCTTCGGTTTTCTTGGGATCAACTTTTATACAATCACCGGACACCACATGACCAAGTATCACGACCAAAATAAGGGGACTAGATGTGACATGGCGAAAGAGGACCCGAAGACCCTCAATCAAGCCATCCTAGCATCATTTCACTCATCATCGGTACGGAAACGGGGAAGCTAAACCATGTAGCACATAATCTCTAGGGATTTAGGGACTCAAGCTATGTAGCACATAGTCATGCATCATAAATAACATTCAAGCCATTATCGTAACATGAGAACATAATCATGACACAAGCTAAATAACATCATATATATAAGCAAGGATTCAACATACAAGAGTAAAGATTTTGTCCAAACATGCCTCTAAATAGATGAGCGGGGCCTCGACAAGCTTGAGGCTCACCCTCAAATCAAAGAAAGTAAATACATGAATATAAGAAGGTAGATAGATGGTGGCTATTGCGCTTGAACAATAGGGCTCACCACTAACAAGTCTTCAATAGAGAATCAAGTGTCGTCCGAAAGAATATAGATATCACCCTCGTTCCCTACATGATTAGAACATGTAGAAAATAATATGGGTTAGCACAATTAAGCATGCATACAATTAAGCAGGCATGCAATTCATATGACAAGTATAGCATGACCAAGCAACATGAAAAGGGGACAATATATGATAGGATTGCACGTAGCCAAAGAGTAGTACAACAATATGCCATGCCTGATGTATGAAATGAAAATCCTAGGTTCATATATAGTAGAGATGTAATCTCAACCGACAACATGAGTGACCCGAACGAGCCGCTATCCGGATCCGACCTACGTGCCCAGTAGAGCCCATGACACCCTTCATCAAGGGATAAACATGACATGAAATCCGCATCGGGGGATTAATATACCTATGGTGGCACATGGTTTGACGGAATAGGCGGGGCCTTGCTTAAACCCAATTTTGCCACCTACTCCCTCGGTGATAAGTCTCATCCAATGAGAATATGTACATATACATATACATGCTTTATGTAAAACAAGAGACAACATTCTTTGGAAATCATGCATCATTAGTCATGTCAAAACATTTCTTCAAGAATCATGTACGTGCTTAGGCCATAGGCCTCATGAGTTTAAAGAAAACATTTTATGAACATTCCATGTCAATGCAAGAGAGTAGCTCATCTACATGGGCTTTCAAGCAAGCATCATTACATGTTATTATGGTGCAAAACACCCATTATCCTCAAAGAGCCATGGCATGGCACATTGTGATCAGAAGTCATAAACATTACATGAATATGAGTTTCAATCAAGAGTTTCCATCATGGGTTCCATAGGAACAAATAACATGCACATGTCACGAATGAATGTCAAGATCATGGCTAATGGATTTCAAACTTGATTTAACAATTTGAAAGACAATAGATCATAAAACATGTAGAAATCCATTAATAAGTCATAATGCAAGTTACCCATGCTTAGTTAAATCATGAAATTGAATATGCAAGTTGAACAATTAGGGTTTCAATAATCATCCATGAATTCAAGTGAAAAATCATGTTTACATCACCTAATAACTACAACACTCAAGTCCCAACACTAATGTACAACAATATTGAAAGAACCCATAACTAATTGAAAGCTTGAAAATCAATTTA
>JBCEWC010019386.1:0-11443 GCA_038996855.1 Solanum aculeatissimum
GTTATGCTTCTGCGAAGCTCACTGTCCAAACGGCCCCTCTAGATCCCAAAATGATCCGTTTTGCATTCGGCCACTTAGTCTCAACCCATGGCTACCAAATTTCAACCATGACTAGTATAACGTCATAAGATATCAACCATAATGAGTTTCGGAAATTTTCAGGTTGTTACATTAATGTTTCCAACGTAACTTTTTAAGTACTCTTTTTTAAAAAAACATTTGCTATATTACATACTTTTGTTAATAAAATATTTGATAATCAAAATTTTAGTTGATTTCAAAATCTTGAATATTAGAAAAACAATAAAAAAATTTCTTTTTCCTTCATAGCCTAGAGATTTATTTATATAGAGTAGTCCTAAATCAAAAGTGAATTCTAAATGTAAAGAATTTTTAATTCAAAAGTGAATCTTAAAACTAAATAAATAAAAATTAAAATAATAAATTAAGGAAAATAGCAAAAAGACGATTTTGTCTAAAACACAGTATTTTAATGAAGGGCAAAAAATTCAAACAACATTTATAAGGGTTTTCACGCTTTTAATATAGTATAGATTTTCCTTCATAGCCTAGACAATTATTTATATAGAGTAGTCCTAAATTAAGATTGAATTCTAAATATGTAGAATTTTTAATTGAAAAGTAAATCTTAAAACTAAATAAATAAAAGATAAAATAATAAATTAAGAAAAATAGCGAAAAGACGAGTTTTTCTAAAACAGAGTATTTTAATACAACAACAACAACATACCCAGTGGAATTCCACAATTGGGGTCTGGGGAGGGTACAATGTACGCTGACCTTACTACTACCTTACAGAGATAGAGAGGTTGTTTTCGGAAAATCAAAGCAGAGTATTTTAATAAAGGGCAAAAAATTCCAACAACATTTATAAGGGTCTTCACTATCTATCTATCTATACTATATTAAAAGTGTGAAGGCTCTTAGAAATGTTGTTTGAACTTTTTTCCCTTCATTAAAAGACTCCTCCCTAGTCAAAATCGTCTTTTCACTATTTGTTTCAACTATTATATTATTATTTTGATAATATTAAATATAATAAACATAATAAAAATTAAATGGAGAAAATTTTATTATATTAAATTCCTACCTAAAGAATTCTTCTCCAACTAAATAGACTTGATCCAGAAAAAAAAATAGTCAAAAAAAACTTTCAAAAAAAGTTCAAAAATCGTCCACAAAATAGGCGATAACTTCTAAAAAAAGACTTGATTAAAAAAAAAGTAAAAAAAACTTTCAAAATAATAATGAAAAAAATTCTAAAAGAAAAAGAAAACAACCCCTATCCTAAGAAACTTTAAATTGGTATTCAATATAAATTATAGCGTTCAAGAATATATAAACCCAAGTTATTGAAACTACTATGTTCGTTCACTTGTAAAAAATCTCAAATTAAAAAAAAATAAATGGTAAGTAAATATTTTATTATTTGAATTATATTATAATAGAAAATATGAACATATTAATTATAATTTATATTGAGGTAAATAAGAGGTGGACATGAATTTAAAACTCAATGATAAACTTAGATATTCTTTCCCTTCAATACTAGAAGAACAAAGAATTATCAACATGAGTTGTGGTGCAGTGGTGAGACTACTCCGCTCTTAATCAAAGGTCTCGTGTTCCAACCTTAATTATGGAGAAAATCTTGTTGGAGCTCTACCACTAAATGGATTCTATAGTGTGTGATTCAAATTTAGTCGAAGCTCCAAGACAGACACCGAATGGGAAAAATAAGGACATATATAGAATCATAAGTACATTCAACTATTTTGTCTACTATTATCATCAAATAGAATGACGTTGAATTTGCATTCTATGATAGAAATAGAAAAATGACGTATTTATAAATTTGATGATATGAGATAGTAATATTTATGTAATTATTTATAGTTGTATGCTCAATGATATAAGTTACACACATAATAAATTTATTTTTTGTAATGACCTCGAAGGTCATTTTCAACGTTTTTGACCAAATTATCATTTTGCCCTTCCCGAAAGGTGTCTTGAGTCATTTTTGGTCAAGTATAAAATTTGAATTTTGAAAACCTTGTAAAAAGTTGAAGTTTTGCTAAAGAAAGAGTTTTAAAAAGGCTTAAAGTTGGAAAATTTGAGTTTTGAGATCATTTTGAGTTTCATGCATCAAAATTTGATTTCGTCGATTTCATCAGTTCTGAAATGCCAAATCTGGTCAAAGAGAACTTTCAAAACTGAATTTGGAGTTAAAATGGAGATGTTGGACCCAAAGTTGCATTTTAGTTGATTTTGGATCATAAGTTTGACTTGGTCAACGTTCCGAGTTTGGAGGCTCGGATCAAAATTCCATCAGTTCTAGTGGTTGCGGGTGGTGAAACTAATGCTAGAAAGGGATTCGTTGTAATTTTTATAGCTTTCGAGAATATTTTGAGTTTGAAACTAGTTTTAGCGATCTTTATCGGGTTTTGGGTCAAGGAGGTTCCAAATTTGAATTCTGACGGTTCCATTGAGTCTGGAATGTCATTCTGGTAGAGTTTCATGTTTGGTTTGTGTGCACGAGATTCTGAATGAATTTTGAAGGTCCAGTTCGTGATTTATTTGAAGTTGTGTATTGTTGGTGCAACAGTATCTGGTGCCACCCACTTTGTTCTCCTCGTTCGTGAGAGTGGGCCCGCACTTGCGGAGGTATAACATGAATGACCTCGACGTTTGTGGAGCACTATGGGGTGGACCTCCGTGTTCGCGGATTGAATCCCCGCATCCGTGTAGGGTTGGGAGGGTTAATGCTCGGCGTTCGCGGAGTACCTCTTTTGCGTGAATAGTGACCAATTTTAAAAGGCGTGTTTTAATCATTTTCTAGCATTATTAACAATCCAAGCTTCGTTTTAGAGAGGGATTTCAAGGTTTTTCAAGGAAAATCGATTGGATAACTATTTTCTAACCTATTTCATTGATTAATTTGTGTTTTTAACTTATAATTTGGGATTTTAATGGTGGAATTTGGGAATTTTTTGGACTCTAATTTTTAAACTTTAATTGATGATTTCTACCTCATCCTAACTCTGTTTTTGAAATAATTTTCACCGTTGAACTCGTTAGATGATGAACATTTTCATATATTAATTTTTAGATTCCAACTACTTTATCTAGTATGAGATTTTTGACCACTTTACCCTTTTACTTTGAATTGATTGATTTAATTGTCATTAGATTCGTTATGTGATTAAGAGCTATATTTGCATAGCTTTTGGTGATTCAGAGTACCGTAGAAAGGGAAAAGCATTAGATTTGACTTTATTTGAGACTTTATCTAAGGCAAGTGGACTTCTAACCTTTTGTTAAGTATGATTAAACCTTGTATGCTCCTACGTGCATGTAATTGAGTGTTTTGGGGTAGAATTGTATCATTTTAGTCTCTGATCATGAGACTCGATTTGAGTAATTGTCCATATAGTGATCTCTTAGATTGTGGATTAATTGTGAATTCGTAATATATATGATCTTGTGAATTGCTTAATATTGATATTAAGATAGATCTTATATTTTGATATGATTGATATTGGGATTGATATGATATTGAGATATTGATACTTTGAGAATATTGAAATCATTATGATGTTGACACTGTGATATCATTGAAATCATGCACATTGCATCCTCTACTATTTGTGCATTTGATATTTGTGATGGCTAGGGCCGAGAAATGAGTAAGGTAATATGTGGGTTGGTAGTCGAGGTCTTTATCGATCGATGTTAGCCGAGGTTTCCGCCTGTAAGTCAAGGTAATATGCTAACTGATATTGGGTCCGAGGTCATTTTTGGACGGGTCTGAAGTCTTTTTCGAATGGGTGAGCATTGACCGAGGTCATTGCTGCCAATGTTCATAGATACATGGTCTATGTGAGACCCCCGTAGGTTTCAGTTTGATGCAATCGACGGATGTGTATCGTATGACAGACATGCATCACTATTATGTGACATTGCATTGCATTATTACATCTCATGGCTTCCACTCCATCTCATGTCATACATGTATTGATATTTCTACTATATTGCTTATGAGACTGTATACTTATTGTATCATTGACTTGGGTAATTGTTGGATATAATTATATACATGTATATTGAGATATTATGCCAGGTGATGAATATATCTATATGATTGTGAATTATACATTATATTGTGTTGGGACTTTTATGAGCGCAGGGTTGTAGTTCGGCGGTTTTTGGTTGGGAGTTAAGGAGTACTTATGTTCTTCATTGCTTCACTTTAGGATAGTTCCATTTCGCTGAGTACCCTGTTGTTTGGTACTCACTCCTTGCTACATTTTTGTAGGTTGTGAGCCCAGTCCTCCTTACTAGCTTTCTGATTCTGAGGATCGAACTTTAGGATCTATCAGATGTAGCTGCTTGATCCTTCAGCAACCTTTCAGAGATTTTTACCTTTATGTTTTGTTCTATTCGAGGACTAGACATTGTGACATGTATTTCATTTGAGTATTCTGTATTTAGAAGCTTGTACATGTGACACCAATTCTGGGAAGGTTGTAGTTTTAATTTCTTATGCCTATCTATCTTATTAGAATGTTTATTTTTCGTTTTTATTATTATGTTAAATTGTTTAGATTTTGGGTTGACTCACCTTATGAGGGATAGGAGAGTGTCATCACACCCGGATTACGGATCGTGACATATTGTATACAATAGTAGAAAACTGAACAAGGCATCATCAACTTTCAATTTCTACTTCATGCCTGCTTTCTTTATTATCGAAGTCTTATTTATCTTATAATTAATTATATATTATTGTACTTCATATAATAAACAAGTATAACCATGAAATTTTCACCTTTTACATTCCCAAGCGTTATATTTATTAATACATATTATAAAAACATAATTGTATTTAAATTTTAATATTAAAATTTTTTAAATGAATTTTGAGTTTGAACTCTTATTTTTTTTATTTTAATAATTTTTTAATTCGGCTCACGAGTTTGTCCAACCCATATTGCAAAAGTCTCACAAATTAATAGATTTGTTTGGGCCGGGCTAAAAAATTTATTTTTAAATGGGCTCTAAAAATCTTAGTTCAATCCTGCTAAATCACGATTAGGCCAGACCAGCCAGCCCAACAAGTCTAGCCCATATTGACAACTCTAATTTTTTCATTTTTGAACTCCTGATTATTCTATAAGGTACCAGTATTTAATTTTAACAAAGATACAATCTGTCAACTCATAGACATGGTACATACATTTAAATCATCACCTAATTTCTAATAGGTGAATTTCAGTGACTTTTTGTGTGTGCGAGTGAAATATAATGGCTGTCTAGTAATTGAAGGCTTATTATAGTGCATTTATTTTTGTTTAACATTAATATTGTTATAATACTATCCACTTAAATATTATCTGTACCATTTTTTCCTTTTTATTTATTTACTTATTTATTATTTTTCTTTTTTATTTGCTTTAAATATTTATCTTCATAGCCCATATCTAATTACATATTCAATTGCTACTCTTTATCTCTGCAATTCTCATATTTTTCATATTCGTAACCTTTAAATAATTTAATTTAAAACTGTATGATATATTTTGATATTCCTCTATTTTTAGTTGTATAAGTTCACATTTTAAGTTTCATGAGACCCATATCCAAAGTTATACATTTTATTCTAAAGTTAAACTAGTGAAATACTTATATAATTACTGTACTATTTAATTCATATTTTAATTTTACTCGATAAAGAAGGCTCTTGAATGTTGATTAGTTATGAAGAAAGTGTAGACAAGGACTCACAAAATTATGTACTACTTATGTATTTTCTTTTCCATCTATATTATTATGATCAAAGACTTAAGAAGGATGTGTATGTTGCATTTTTTCT
Source organism: Solanum aculeatissimum (assembly GCA_038996855.1). NCBI lineage: Eukaryota > Viridiplantae > Streptophyta > Magnoliopsida > Solanales > Solanaceae > Solanum > Solanum aculeatissimum. The sequence goes on from JBCEWC010019386.1 coordinate 5,897, forward strand.
CTCTCTTTATTTCTTTCGTATTTCTCTCCATTAGACTTTTTAAATTTATTTTTCTATAATTTTTTTATTATTGTAAGTCAATATTTTTATTTGGGCTCAAATTTGCCATATATGATTTTATTGGAAGTTTACTACTATTGACAAAAGTTCAAGTTTATGGACTACAGTTGGTTGCTTAAAGGAATTTACTTTCAAATATTAAAATACTCCCCCTCATTTGGTGTTTTATGTTAAAACTTTTGAAGATTACATTGTAATTATTGTATTTTATTATTCATTACATGCATGTTTTTATAGAATTTTAATCATTTTAACGAATTTAAATTTTTTAACATGGAACACACGTGCAATGTACATTTCCAAAAACAAGTAATATAAACATACCTGTGAAATACCATGCATTTAATGTGTGAAAACAAATGAGTACAAGCATTATATGATAAAACATACTTGTGAAATGGTTGGATCCAAGATACAATCTCTGCAAGTTACTCAATCTTCCAATTTCACTATGTATTGGTCCATCAAACTCATTTATTGATAAAGACAATACTTGAAGTTGTGAACAATTTGACAAGCTTGTAGGCATATGGCCATGAAGCTTGTTAATTGATAGATGCAGCCCTTTGAGAATGGGGAGATGATTACATAAACCATTGGGAAGATTTCCTGATAAGCTATTGTGTGTGAATGCAAGAACTTAGTCTAGATATATTGAAAATTGTGAATGGTATAGAACCCGTAAGCTGATTATATTGTATGGACAAGTGATTCAAGTTTTGAAGATTGTCAATCTCTTTTGGGATGTTTCCTAAAAGTAAATTGGCAGATATGTCTAAAGTCTCCAACCTTGAGGCATTCAAGAGGGACAGAGGAATGAAACCTGCGAAAGTGTTATTCCTAAGCTTTAGAACTTGAAGTTGGTGTAAGAACCCAAGCCAAGAAGGAATTTTCCCTCTAAAGTTGTTGAAATTTAAATTAAGAAACTTAAGCCGGCACAAGCGTCCCATTTCTTGAGGCAAATGTTCATCGAAATTGTTACTTCCCAAGTCAAGAGAAACAAGAAATGTGAGATTTCCAAAATCACGGGGAATCCTGCCTATAAGAGGCCATGTTGGAAAGGTTCAACGACTTCACTCGCTGGTGACGAGAACCACAAGTGACTCCTACCCAAAGGCAAACAGAAGTATTGGAAGACCAACTTGCATTCAAGAAGTGAAAGGGGTCTGAAATGATTTGAGATTTCAAAGAGAGAAGAGCTAATTTATCGGTAGTAATGTTGGTATGGGTCATGGCTGAACTAGCCATAACATAGTGAAGCAACAAGAGTATTGTTGAGAGAAAAGAAGTGAAGGTTTTCTCCATAACTACAAATGTTAATGGGAAAATGTTATGGCTAGTAACATGTGGTTTTGAGGCTTTAAATAAAAATAAGATCTCCATGATTTTATTTTATTTTAAAAAAATAAATTACTTTCATTTATTTATTTTGTAATATCAATACTGATAGCCAAAAACTTATCCAAGTCAACCAAGTCTTTGCAATGATAAATATGGTGACAAAGTTATTCCACTAATCAGGCCAAAGACTTTTCAAGTTGCCTTCTACTGAAGGAATATCTAAAAGTGAAAAGGGTTCGAAAAGAAGAAGAATTGTTATTTATAATTGGTGATAGTTCAGATAATAAATACAAATACCTATCGTTTTTAAAAAAAAAATTCATACCACAAATGTATTATAAAACGTAACTCTCTAGACAATCATTAATAAACTATCGTTTTACACTTTTGTTCATAAAATGCAACTTATGTTTTTCTTCATAACCTTGACTGCGATTTATGTTGTAATTCATAAAACGCATGTGATGAATGCATTTTATATATTTTGGAAGAAAATAAACTAAAATAAAACAAGTCTGCGTCATGGACTTGCTCCACCACTGTATTCCGATGCCACTTTTAATAAGGAGCATTTCGGTCTTTTTCCCACCCTTCCTATACTTAACTCAAGACTGCTATAGGTCGTTTTCGACCTTAAAAGAGTTCTTAAACACATTCCTAAGTTTTTTTACGCAATTTAACAAAAGAACTAGGGCTAAAGAGAGATGAAAAGGCTACGGTTCAAGTGATTGCCATTATTCGTTATAGGTATGTAAGGCTAACTAAAGTATGGATTGTGTTCTTCCATATGCCCCAAATAGTTGATTGATTGATTAGTGGTTGTTTGAAGTCTTCCATGGATGAATTTTCTGAAAGTTTTCTTTAAATCCTAGCATATTCTTGCATAACCCTACATAATTGATGGCTTTCATAAATTAAACACTCGTAATCAATTAACTAAATCTTCTACTACATAAACCCTAGCTATATTTTGTCTGTAATTGAATGTCTATATGCATTGGTTGAAATTGAAAGTTCTGAATGTGAATAGGATTGAGTATAAATACAGCCTTAATGAAACTTGAAAGTCCTTTGTATTATCATGACTTGAACCCAAATGATTAAACCTAAACTACTCTTTGAACATGCGATTGGAATTGATTGGATAGTTTGATCAATTTGAAAGGTTGATTGGATAGAATAAATGAATTGATAAGAGTCCATAAAAGACTTGTTGATTGGCTAGATTAGGATTGATTAGATAGAGTCTTATGAGCATTAAGTCTTGGAAGGAGTATTGAGTACCGTATTGAGTAAAAGTAAGTAATACTTGAACTTAATAACTATGCCGCCAACATAGGATGAGAAAGGGGTCATACCTCTGATGTCCTTAAAGGGGGTTTGATTTGATTGATTGTTGATCCAATGATTTGTGACTCGCCCCTTACCGTGTCAAGGTATTATATAGATGTGACAACGACATCACTTCGTTGTAACATCACTCGCTCATAGGTGATGGTTGTCAGTTAGAAAAATCCCAATAGGACATGATAATATTCTAATGATTGGATTGGATTGTGTATGATTGGTCTCTCTCTAAACCATATCTTTACTTTAGACTTATGACATTCTGATTGAGCTCCTTATCTTCCTGATTTGAGACTATTTTAGTTGATGTTATTCTACCTTGATGCATATTTCATTCTACCATATCATATACTCATACATTTCACGTACTGACATCCATTTGGAATTGCATCTTTTCATGATGCAGAGACAAATATATGGATCGTCAATAGACACTTCATTGAGGATCTTATCTTACTATCTGTCTTGGGTGACTCCTCCATACTTCCGGAGGACACCACAATTATCTTTCTAGTTTTTGAGTTTAACCCTTTTATTTTTTATTTGAGATCTCCATGAACCTATCATTGGCACCATCTATATATTAGTAATAGTGACTTCATAGACTAGACAATGATTGATTGAATATTGAGATCTCTATCTCTTGATTTGTTCCTTTCAGGCTATTCACTTGATGTTGAATTGGAGTAAGATTATCGGTCGTTGGCCATTATCTATTGAGTTATTGATCATGTTATTTTTTGTGATTATCCTTGATTTGTTGAGTCTTCCCCTGTTGATTAGACTAGTGATCAGGCCAAGTGGTTCGCTTGGGGAGAAGAAATAGTTTATGAGTGCCGGTCACGACAAGGGTACCCTCCCAAGACGTGACAGACACCTACCCAATGGCAAACAGAAATAGCAAGAGACCAACTTTCATTCAAAAAGTAAAAATGATCTTAAATAATTTGAGATTCTAAAGAAAAAAGAGCTAATTGATTGGTCGTAATGTTGGTTTGGGTGATGGCTGAACTAGCCGTAATAGCATAGTAAAGCAATAAAAATGTGAAGGCTTTCTCCATTAGTGTAAATATTATTTTCTATGTACTTAATACTTTGTAAGTAGTTTCACTTTCATATTCTCTAGAATTGTGTAGTTAAAAATAGTGCAGTATCTATTAACTTACTAGTGTTCGACTTGGAAAAAAGTCATCCAATAACTTACTAGTGTTTGGCTTGGAATTTGGAAATATGTATGAAAGAAAGGTATGAGAAAATGTTCAAGTGGAAGACCAAGAAAAAAATATAACTAGTGTTTGACTTGGAAAAGAGTCATCCAATAACTAGTGTTTGGCTTGGAATTTGGAAATATGTATGAAAGAAAGGTATGAGATAATGTTCAAGTGGCAGACCAAGAAAAAAATATAACTAGTGTTTGACTTGGGAAAGAGTCATCAAATGTAAGGATGCTCAAGATTTATATAGTATACAATTTCTTGAAAGTAAATACTTCAAAATGGTTATATGTTTTCTGTTGGTTTGTTTTTACAAGAATGTGCCAGAATTAGACTTAAAAAAGGAAAAAAGGTGAGATTTCCACTCGCTGAGGACGATAGTCATAAGTGATCGTATCCAATAACAAACAAAGTTAATAGATATATCCAAGTTATGTGGGGCATATATATATATATACACACACGTCGTCAATGCAATTATATTGACAGGCCCTGAAGATGTTCAAAGTTATATTTAAAGGATCCAAACAGACCTATTTTCATACATAAAAGGGACAATTTTTACTAAAGCCTCACCAAAGCTGTATTGATTAGTAACACTAATTCGATTAGTATGATTTATACTTTATTCTAGTTACTTAATGAATAAATATGATAGTCTTTAGGATCTTGCTTTTCTTCAGCCCTTTTTGATCGAAACTTGGGTAAAGCAAATGGTATCCAAAAACCTTGACCATGGTATTCTTAATAAGTTCCTGTTCTATTACCAAAAATTAAGATTTTCGTAGGCCAAAATGATGGACGAGAAATGTAAGATAATGGAGACAGTCATTAAAATGTCTTATTTGGTATATTTAAACTGCATTTCCTTCGAAACCTTATTTGGAATGCTTTGAATACTGTGAAGTTAAAGATGAGCAAGTTCTCCAGGAACAAGTTAAGAGAGCATGATCCCGTCACCTGTTGGGATCGAGCTGTTTATATAATGTGAATTTAGTTCTTAGGGTATTAAAATCATTCATCAGCAAAGGGGCATGTTGTCAGCTTGATGCATTTTTACATAGCAAAGGTAGCTCCTGATCCATGGTTATGTATCTTGAGGTATGCCTTTTTCATTCTCCCTTAAGAGGCCTTCAATTTATTATTTGTTACTTTAGTCCAGTATCTTGGCAGCAACATAGGTAAGAAGTAGGATGCAAGTTTTTATATTGCTTGCCTATTTTTATATTCATATGGTTAATTCCTCTAACAATTTACAAAATGATCATTCTCCTTCAAGAATTTCAAGAGGATCAATTTGGTTTTAATTATTCAATTTACAAGTTCCACCATTTAGCAACACAAATATTAAGAGGAAACAGTGAGATTTATTGCAACCAACTAGCATTTCTGAAAACAGAATCCAAGTGCTAAAACAAAACAAAACAAGAAGCCTTTACATGAATTCAACAATTTAGCAAACATTTGCAACAAACAAGTGATTCGGAACAAGTGATTCCGAGAACATACTCAACATGCAAGAAGTTGAATCTTGATCTTCTGTAACATCCCTACAACATCTTTCATGTTTGTCCTTCTTGTCGGA